>JAOTRH010154180.1:0-13146 GCA_034768845.1 Heliamphora exappendiculata | reverse complement strand
TTAGGCAATTAATTTTGCCTTTTGGAGATTATTGTGTGAGGAGAAATCAAAAGGAGGAAGAACACTTCGATCGGAATCGGTGCCCACACATCGTGATCGTCGTAATGCGTCCGGAATATACGTGAGAAGGTTGCAAGGTAATCTTCAACGTATTTGGGACTTCTTGAAAGTTTTCGACAAGTTTCATAAAGGTATTAAGCTATTAAGATTAATATAGTTCTCAATTTTCATGAAAAATGCATACGTCATTTTTTTCGGTCACGGCGTCAGTTCAAAATTTTTTTTCACTCCAACATATAGAATGCCAAACAAAATAAGTAGCAAAAAAAAATTCTAAGTCATACGGCATGCAAGTTTTAACTAAACGATACATGGAGCAAACTGCGTGCAATATCACCAAATAACCTAAACTATCCTAAGCATGATATAGTTGAAGAGATGTACCTCAGAATTCATTAAATCCAAACCTTGTCACATAAAGGTAACCACTTGCATTATTCTAAAATAAACATAATATGGCTTCAAAAAAGAAAAAAAATATATCCTAAAATTCTCTAAATGTTAAACATACCAAAGGTTTTATTGCAAGTCACAATCTAAAAACCAATAAAATATGATAAGTAGTAAAAGATGCTATGGAACCATCATAATTAAACTAAAATAAAACAAGAATATGACAATTATTACATAGAAATGCGACAATTATGCGTATAACAAAGGGAATATAATATGCGGACATAATATTAATGATTACTACCGCATAGATGCTAGTACCTAAATATAATAATAGTGATATTAGAAATCAAAATCGTGAAGTTCGTTGGCAATATTTTAATGAGCGGTGAAATTAACAATATACTAGGTGCAAATGTGTAATATAGACAAAATGAAATTAAAATTACTTGGTTGGTGACAAATATCAATTAAATTAACCTAAACTAATCATACATATCATGGGTAATCACATGCTTACAATTTAACAAACTAATAGCTAGATCACTATATAAGTATCATAAAGAATTGAAGTTAACCCAACCACTCCAAAAGATAAAAAATGGCGGAAAAAAGGTCGGGAATTTAGATAAAATACCTAAATCGCTACAATTCGGGTATTCACAAGTCAAAAAATGGTGATTAGTAGTCCAAACCTCGATAAATGTTCTAATTTTAGTCGATGAATCAAGAATTCGATAGAATATTGGTATCAATGGTCGTCCTCTTAGTGCATCGATAGGGTATTGATTCTTAAAATCTGTCGCATTCCGACCCGTCAGAACTCTGACATCATAATTGTCCTCTAAAAATTGTACCATAGGTACAGTATTTATAGAGTGAGGTGCTGGCACATTTTGGGACACATCAGGATTTTTGAAATTGGTGGTCACCATAATCAGAGTTGGCGATTGCCACAACAAAACAAGTTTTCGAGGGTTTCTTATGGCGATCGCCACAACATAGTTGGCGACCCTAAGGTTTGAAAATAGCGGTCGCTACCTTTGCTACAATTTTCAAGAGGTTCTTATAACGGTATCTATAACCAAAGTTGGCAATTCCAAGGTTCAAAGATAGCAGCTCAAGGGTTGAAGTCGGTGATTCAAGGTTTTTAAGGATTTGATCATTTACCTTGGATACTGATCTTGGATCGTTTTACGAGAATTATTCTGAAGCACCATTTCACTTGATTTCATTATCAAAAACACTTGGACCAACCTAAGATTAGGCGAGGTCAAATGGGAGTGTCTACAGTTGCCCCTCTACTAGGGATTAGACCAAAGCGTAGTTCCTAGGACAAATACATAGATGCAAGATGCTAAACATGATACAGATACTAACATGATGTAAACTCTGGTGTAATCAAACAATACCCTAAAGATCGAGTAAAAATCTAAAGGGGGCAAAATCAATCAAACAAGTCAAAGATCGAGTCAATATCTAAGAACTCAGTTGGGGATAAAATAATTAAAAGGATCGAGTCAAGATCTTAGAAATTATCTTGATCGAAAAACCAACAACGAATTAATTAGGTCGAGTCAAGACCCAAAAATTCGAAACGATAACGGGATAAGGATAATTAAAAATCGACTCAAGATTTAAAATTATTTTCATAAGAGAGAAAACCACAAATCAATAAATCGAGTCAAGACCTAAAAATTTGGAACGAGCACGGGACAAAAATAATTAAAAGTCGAATAAAGACTTTAAACTATTTTTATCGGAGAAAACACCGCGAATTAATAGGTCGAGTCAAGACCTAAAAACTCGGGACGAACACAGGACAAAAATAATTAAAAGTCAAGTCAAGATTTAAAACAATTTTTATCAGAGAAAATATTGCGAATTAATAGGTCGAGTCAAGACTTAAAAACTCGAGACGACTACGGGAAAAAAATAATTAAAAGTCAAGTCGAGTATGTTAGGGTTGTATACTAAAAACTATAGATTTTATTTGGTTTTAGTATTTAATTTTATTTTAAATAAAATTATTTTTTCATTTTATGAAAATCATAATGAGCAATAAATGTAATATTATTTTTTTAATATTATGCAAGGTTGTCCTTTATTCTGTATAATATTTAATATGGTGTGTAAAGTACGGCTTGCACACAGAAAATCAGATTATAGGTTTTTGAAGAATATAAGTTTTTGTTCACAGTTTAAATAGAATTGGACAAACCATCAATCCGACTGTAGCACAAAATTTTAGTAAGCCTGTCTTAGTTACGGGGAACTGATAATAGTGTAGTTTATTGTTCTGACTCTCTGTGCTAGTACATTTTGTGTGTATTGAACATGACCACATTGGGTAATGTAGACACCCCAATTTGACCCCGTCTAATCTTAGATGAATCCGATGATGAAAACAATTGGAATGGTGCTTTAGTACGATTCTCAAGAAATGATCCAAGCTCGATATTTGAACCCAATAATCAAAACCTTCAAAGCAATGAAATCATCATTGAACCGCCATGTTGGAACCTTGGGGTCACCATGTTCATTATGGAGACCGCCAATTGAAACTCTTGGAAGCTTCCACTTTTCGTGGCGACTTCCATGTTCAACCCCGCGACCGCCAACTCCAACCTGGCGACCACCAACTTGCGTAGTGGCGACCGCTAACTCCATTATGGCAACCGCCAACTTGCATAGTGGCGACTGCCACCTTGAAAAACCCTGACGTGCCCTAGAACGTGTCATCGTCTTATTGGTTGAAGAATTCTATAAATACCGTACCCTCTGTTACGTTTTTAGGATAGAATTTTAGAGAGAGGTTTAGAGAGAGAAGTTCTGCCGAGTCCTTGAGCAATTTCGAGCTCCGACACCGAAATCCTGCCAAAATACTGATATCCAAACCTCCAATACCGAAGTTCTGAAATCCTAGTTTGGATCATCGCCCGAGGACCGAATTTCCTACCATCAATTCCCGACTCGAGGATTCTTTAGCAATCCATGTATTTTGCTTGGACTTTCTAACTCAATTTTCTACCTCTTTGGAGTGACCGGGTTAATTTGATTGTTTCATCTTTATTACGTTTTTACATTACTTATAATTGCTTTATTTATGTTTGAATTCAAGTTTTAGTTTATTTAACTTGTTTTATTTATTTGTTTACTTACATTAAGTTTTCTAAATCATCAAATTAGTGCTAACATATTTTAACAATTACAACTTATTAATATTGTTGATTGCTATGATAATACACTTACATTTATGTAAATGTAGTTTTCATTACTACATTCACATTTGGATTAAGTAGTTGTATTTAGCTTCTTTTATTTCTCTAGTATTAGTTTAATTTCTTTTACTAGTATGTTTTATTTATTTATTTTTTTTTTTTTGTAATGTAGACTTTTCAATGTATAATTTTTTTTTCTTTTATTTTCTTGTAATATTAATTCAATGTCCATTTATTTTCTTAGCATTAGTTTAATGTTCCATTTCTTGTAATAATAGTGTAATTTTCTTTTCTAGCATCTATTCTCTTATTCCTTTTCTTGTAATATAATTTTATTTTATTTTCAATATTCTATTTATTTTCTTTTAATATTAGTTTAATATTCTTTTTTAAGCATTTATTTTCTATCTTCCTTTTCTTTTTTTTTAATAGTAGTATAATTTTTTTAGTATTTTATTAGCTTTAATTTCCTTGTAGTATTCTACTTAGTATTTTTTTTCTTTTTCTTATAAAGCTCCATTTTTTTTGTTTTTCTATAGTTCTATTTTTCTTACAAGGTACTTTTCTTTTATTTTTGTTAAATCCCAAAAATCATAAAAAAAATTTAAGTTAGATTTCATCTTTAAGTATAATTTTCTTTTCTTTTGTTTTTTTTTCTTTTTATTTTCTTTTGTCTCTTTTAAATAAAAAATATAAAAAGTTAATAGTTAGCTTTTCTTTTATTAGTATAATAGCACTTTCTAACATTTTTGTTCTTTAGCCTTTTGAACATTTTTGATAATATGTTCATTTTTAGCATATTTAGTGTTAGCAATTTTTAAGCATTTTGTTTGTTCTTTTATTCGAAATCATGCTAGTTTAGGTTGTTAAAATAATATTGCATGCGGGTGTACTCCATGTATTCTTAGTTAGAAATTGCATGTCGTAGGAATTAGAATTTTTATTTTGATATTCATTTTATTTGGCATTCTATATACATATGCTATGTATTTTCTTTATTTGATTTTGGTTGTTCTCTCTTTACCTCTATTTTTTTCATTTGTATGCATTTATGAAATCTTAATTAAAGAACCAATGATAATTAGTAAAGACCAACCCTACGATTGGGCGAACGGGGTGTTTAACACCTTTCCTGATTTGTACCTTAGCTCCCAAACCTTTTTCTTTGGTTAAATGTTTTAAAGATCAGTAGCCATTTTTGTTTTTCTTAGTTTTTCTCAAAACTAAGTGGCGACTCCATTTTGAACAAAAAGGAGTTTTTAAAATTTGGCTTTCAAAGTGTTAAAATATTTTTCAAATATATTTGAATTCCCTTATTTTTACCTTTTTCCAAAAACTCCAAAATTTCGGCGCAACAGTATTTTCTGGCAACTCCGCTAGGGATTGGTTTATAAAATCAAATAAAATGGCTAGACTTGAAAATATCATCGGTTCTTAATAAGACTTTCTCATTTGTATTTTTGCATGCATGTGCATTGTTCTTCAAACTCTCCCTGCCTGGTCGACCCGATGCCTTGAACATTCATCCGTTTGGAATTGTTGGAAAGACATGCAACCCTTACTGACTGTACGCTATCATAGGTGCAGTAAAAGAGTTCGGATGTACTATTTAACCATGTCCTGTATGGAAAGTATATACCCAGCTCTATTCAAAAGGTACCATGCTCGATTGACCAAAACTGGCCTTTTGCATATAGTAGCTTAGAACCTCCCATTAGGTGCTGCTAACCCTAGTAAGATTATGTGTTTTCTTAATTATATGTTTTGATTGCGTTTGTTAGGATTGTTTGTTTGGCTTAGACTAGTTCCTCTTCCAGCTTTGGCTCAGGTTTTCTATTATCCTTTGATTAGGTTAGTTTTTCCTTCGGGTTTTTACCCGAGTTTTGTTCTTCACATTGCTCAATTTTCACGCCATAATTTTCTTCTTGAGGTCATGCCCGTGATTTGTTTGGAAGCCTCTAGGATAGTTTCTCTCTCTTTCGGGTTCTTCCCAGGTTGTTGGTTTCTCCCCGTTGTTGTATTAGAATCGCTTTGAACCTTCGTTATACCCGTGTGAGCTAGTCTTGCTTCCATACCGTTGTGCTACCTATTTTTCCCTAGATCGAACCGATCTCTTGGGGGTTGGAACTACCTTCTTGCCAGAGTGCTGTCCGTTTCTTCGTTTAGATGAGCCTTCCCTATAGAATTTAGTTAATCCCCTTCTTGGCCATTATTCTGGTTTTTGGGTCGTTCTGTTGTTATACTGCCAGCATGTGCCTGGTAGGGGCATTATTTCAGCTTCCGTGATTATCTGATTATGATTTGCCATTTCGGGTATCTGGGATGTTTGTTATCTATCGTTAGAACTCTTAACCAGGAAGTGTTTAATACTGGTTATTCTACTTTTGAAATTCAGGTTTTCTTTGGGTCTAGATCATTGAGCTAGAAAGATTACAGTCAGCACGAGTTTGGGCAAGATCAAGGTTAGGCAGACTCTATAGAATATCTGAACAGCCAGCTGAGTCATCAAAAATGGCAAAGAATGAAGTTAACTTAACATCTCTGATGAGAGCTATTATTGAGATACAGAGAGCTATAGAGCAGCAGACCCAGGCTCAGATGCAATGTTTGCCACAAATTCTGGCAATTGAAGCCCATTTGCCAGTACTTAATGAACAGCATGATGACCCGAATGGTAATGGGGAAAACTTTTGGGATGAAAATTAGGTTCACGATGGACCACAAGTTGTTCTGCCACCACCACAGATCCCTCGTCAAGTAATAGTTAAGGAAAAAAATACTGCCCAGTCCCAAGAATCTGTATTGGCTGAGAAGATCAATCAGATGAAGAAGGTCCTTAGAAAGGCCAAGGGATTCGAGGAATATATGCTTGATGTAGGGGGACTCTACCTGTTTCCAGATGCCAAGCTCCCGGATAAGTTTAAAATGCCCAACATGGAAAAATTTGACGAAATTAGAAATCTCAGAATTCATCTCCAAATGTATGTTGGTACCCTGTCGCCAATGAGAATTGATGACCAGTTGAAGGCCCAACCCTTTCACCGATCTCTTTCTGGGGCAGCCCAGAAATGGTTCCTCGCCCTTGATGTGGTAAAGACCAGTTTCTGGGAGGACATAGCTACGATATTTGTCAATCAATACAGCTATAATGTCTAGCTAGATGTAACCACTCAGGAGCTGGAGACCACTCGTCAAGAAAGCAGGGAGTCATTTGTGGACTTTCTAACCAGGTGGAGAGAAAAGGAAGCTAAAATGACAAACCGACCAATAGAAAAGGAACAGGTGAGGATTCTAGTTAAGAATCTCCAATCTCCTCTGAAGCGTTATCTAATCACACGGCCGCTCTCCACATTCGAGTAGTTATTTGATACCGGGATTCAGGTAGAAGATACAATCCAATCTGGTGATATCAAGGAGGATGAGTTGAGCCAAAAGCCAAAAAGACCTTACCCATCAAACAACCAACACCATCCCACCTCTTCCACTAATACCGCATCTCGCTCTAACAAGGTAAATTTGTCAAACCCCCAATCAGATCGACCGAATTCTTCACCTTAATCACTTCCTTCGAGAAATAACCAGCCGTCGCAACCAAAAACACCAAGGAGAGTTTTTACTCCCCTTAATATCTCTCTGTCCATGGCCCTGAATCGATTTGTCAAAAAAGGGCTGATAAAGCTTCTTGATCCAATGCCGCCTCCTAACCCTTTACCGCTACGCTACGATCCCACCTAATATTGCTCATACCATTAGAGCCATGGACACCTAATTGACAACTGTCTGAAACTCCGCCATGACATCCAGGATCTCATTCACAATAAGGTCATTCCACCTCCATCTACACAGAAGGTCACAACTAGTTTTTAAATTCTTGTATTTTGCATGATTCAACTCGCGAGTTAAGTCGGAGTCTTGTAAGTTTCTTCTTTGTTCTGATCATTTAGATGTCGAGTTCGAGGGCATGACTATCTGTGCACCCTCTTCTTTTACTTTCAATTCTGTAATCCCTGCTCTCTTTGATATCAATGAAATAAATGAAGATTCTATTTATTCTGCTTTACTTCATTTATTTTCTACACTTTCTAGTGATTTTCAATTTGAAGGAGATGTCCCAGAAGAATTTAAAGCTTTAATAAAAAAGATAAAAAGAAATGCGTGCCCAACCAATAATTAAAGAAACTTTGTCAATAAATTTTGGTAATGAAATTAACTCACAAATTTTCTAAATTGGTTCTTCTTTATTTTCAGTTGAACGTGAATAATTAATGATTTTATTAAAAGAATTTAAAGACGTTTTTGCATGATCATAGAAGGATATGCCCGAAATTGATCTCGATATTTTCCAATACCATATTTCTTTGTATCTCGATGCTAAACCGGTCAAAAAAAAATTGAGAAGGATACGGCCAGAATGGGCTCTGAAGATCAAAGAAGAAGTCACCAAGCAGATCAATGCTGAATTTTTTATGGTAATCGAGTATCCAAAGTGGGTGGCCAACATTGTCCCGGTCTAAAAGAATGATGAATTTTCAGAATCACAACAAGGCTAGCCCGAAGGATGACTTTCTACTGCCGCACATTGACGTCTTGGTAGATAGCACAATGGGGCACGCTCTTTTATCATTTATGGATGGATTTTTTAGGTACAATCAGATCTTAATAGACCTTGAAGACAGAAAAAAGATGACATTTATTACACAGTGGGGCACCTACTGTTACCTTGTGATGCCATTCGATTTGAAGAATGCAGGGATAACCTATCAAAAGACTGCAACTACTTTGTTGCATGACATGATACCCAAGGAAGTCGAAGGGTATGTAGACGATATGATTGTGAAGTCCAAAGATCGAGACGGCCATATCATGGCACTTCAGAAATTCTTCGAAATGATCAAGAAATATAAGATGCGATTTGATAAACTAGAATCTTTAGAATCGTATACAAGGAAAGATGTTTGATTCTTTTAGAACATGTGACTTTCAAAAGATGGTTTGATAAACCAGAATCTTTAGAATCGTATACACGAAAAGATGTTTGATTCTTTCAGATTGTGTGACTTTCGAAATTAATAAATTTATTTTAATTAGACGGATTTTTATAACCCTCAAAAAAGTTTTAAAAATCTAAGTGGGAGAGGGAATTTATTCACAGATAAATTCCACAGTCTCCATCACCAGTTTGTAGGTGATGTAATTAAACCCTATGTGCCGATAGTAAGACCTTTCTCCTTAACGGACAGATTAATTGCGGTATCGCCGATATAAACTTTCTTTAGGGATAATTCTAGATAATTGTTATTGTGGATCACTTCTCAAACTGAAGGGTTTATTGCGAAGCGATTAATTTAGAATTAGGTGATGGTTAACACTTAGTTATATATAATAGTACCTTTCTAACTGAGTCACTGTTATTTAATTTTATTTGGCATGGTCAGTTGCCTAGAAAGTAAAATTAAAAAAATTGGCCTATCTGATCTAATGAAGAATAGTAGACGTCCACTCATCGTGGCATGCTATTCTCTGGTAATCAGGCTGCTGGCGAATTAATTTTAAAATGGGGGGAATCAAATTAAAATAAATTCAAAGTTTTGCTCATCATAATTAACGATTTTATTTAATTATGTGATTCTCAGGATTAAAATGACTTTCAACCCACTATCTTCCATTCTCAAAGAAAATAAACTTACAGGACCGAACTATGTTGACTAGAAATAGAATTTGGACTTGTATTAACTACTAAAGATTACAAGTTTGTTTTTACTGAGATATGTCCACCATTACCTGATGAGGGGGCTACTGAAAGGAAAACCCAGGCCCATCAGAAGTGGCAGAAAGCTGATCAGATGGCTCGCTATTACATTTTGGTTTTAATGTCAAATGTTTTGCAGCATCAGCATCAATCTATGCCTAGTGCCTATGACATGATGATGAACCTCAAAAAAATATTTGGGATCAAAATCGTGCTGCTAGGTAGGTGGCCATGAGATCTCTAATGAATGCAAACATGGCTGAAGGTACACTAGTTAAGGATCATGTTCTAAAGATGATCAGTCTTCTGAATGAACTAGAGGTCCTTGGAGTTAAAATTGACAAAGAAATCAAGGTCGATATCATACTCCAGTCACTGCCTGAAAGTTTTTAGTAGTTATGCTTGAACTATTCTTTGAATAAGCTCATCTACTCACTAACATAACTTCTTAAGGAACTTCAAGCAGCCAATGGTGTTCTTAGGAAGCCGGGTTCTGTGTATGTGGCTAAGAAGGGTTCTTCCTCTAAACCGAAAGGTAAGAAGAAGAAAAATATTCAGACACAAGGAAACATAAGTGTAAAAGCAGTTAAGGTACCAAAAGTTAGTGTGAAGAAGCCAAGAGGAAAGTGCTATCACTGTAACCAGTTTGGGCATTGGAAAAAGCAGTGTTCGATTTTTCTCAATAAGAATAACAAACAAGGTAATTTCTGTTCACTAGTTGTTGAAACATGTTTAGCAGTGTTATCTACTGGTACCTGGTGTGTAGAAACAGTAACCACTAATAAAGTCTGTAATTCTTTGTAGGGGTTCTAGAAAATCAAGCAGCTCAGTGATGGAGAAATCTACTTGCACATGGGCAATAATACAAGGGTGGCAGCAGTTGCATAAGAGATGTCACTCTCAGTTTTAGTAGAGATAGGATACTACATCTAAAAGATTGACTTTATGTACCTTCGATTAGAAGGAATTTAATTTTCAGTCTCGAGTTTAAAAAAGAACAAATATTCTGTTAATTTTGGTGACTCTGTTGTTTAGAAAAAAAATAAACATTTTATTTTTTTTGGTACATTGGTGGATAATCTGTATGTTGTATCTCTTATCTCTCCTACACTGCAACTAACTGAAATGAATAACACATCTACTTTACCATATAAGAGAAAGTTTCATTCTTTAATGAACCAAATATTTTTTTGACACTTACGGTTGGGTCATATTAATCTAAAAATGATAAACAGACTGGTAGCAGATGGACCTTTGAGTTCATTGGAATTGGAGGCGCTTTCAGTCTGCAAATCTTGCTTAAAGGGTAAGATGACTAAGCGGCCCTTTTTGGCCAAAGGCTATAGAGCTAAAGAATCGTTGGAGATGGTTCATTCTGATGTGTATAATCCTATAATAATTCGGGTTAGAGGTGGCTTTGAGTACATCATCAGTTTCATTGATGATTACTCAAGGTATAGATACATTAACCTGATGCACCGTAAGGCTGAATGCTTTGAGAAATTCAAAAAATTCAAGGCGGAGGCAGAGAAGCATATGGGTAAAAGTATCAAATCACTACGATCCGACCGTGGTGGGAAATACCTCTTTGGAGAGTTTAATGACAACTTGTCATTAGAGGGAATTACATCCTAGTTGACTGCACCTGGCACTCCACAATAGAATGGTGTAGCAGAAAGAAAGAATAGGACTCTTATGGACATGGTAAGGTCAATGATAAGTTATTCAAGTTTATCAAATTCATTTTGGGACTCGCTTTAGAGACAACGACTTAATACCTCTTTGGAGAGTTTAATGACTACTTGTCATTAGAGGGGATTACATCCTAGTTGACTGCACCTGGCACTCCACAATAGAATGGTGTAGCAGAAAGAAAGAATAGGACTCTTATGGACATGGTAAGGTCAATGATGAGTTATTCAAGTTTATCAAATTCATTTTGGGACTCGCTTTAGAGACAACGGCTTACATTCTAAACTTGGTACCTTCTAAGTTAGTACCTTCTACTTCCACAGAATTGTGGACCAGGTGTAAGCCTAGTCTGAACCACATTCAGATTTGGGGGTGTCCAGGACATGTGCTGAAAGGGAACACAGGTAAGTTGAAACCGAGGATGGAAGTTTGTTTCTTTGTGGAATATCCCAAGGGAACGAAGGGTGGTCTATTTTATAATCTTAAGGATTAGAAGGTCATTGTTAGAACCAATGCCCGATTCTTAGAAGAGGATTATATTATGGATCACAGGCCCAAAAGTAATATTGTTATGAAAGAACTAAGAGAAAATACTAGTAGAACGGAAGAGGAACTACAAGTCACTGATATTTCATTACCTCGTCATAGTGAGAGAATTATTGGGACAGGTGTAAATGAAGAATAGAGTGCTGATGCACAAGGTGAAGATTTTGCACAGCCTGTTACTACTAGTACACAGACACAGGTAGTGCTTCGTTGTAGTGGGAGGGTTAGTTATCAACCTGATCGGTATATGTTCTTGGGAGAGTCGTTTGACAAGATCCCGATATGACTGAATATCGACCCCTATAACTACAATGAAGCACTATATGACAAAGATGCAGATCTTTAGCAAATGCCTATGAATTTAGAGATGGATTCTATGTATTCCAATCTAGTCTGGAAGCATGTAGAACCACCCGAAGGGATAAAATCCATTGGATGCAAGTAGATGTACAAGAAAAAGAGAGGAGTAAACGGGAAGGTTGAAACCTTCAAAGTTAGGCTTGTTGTTAAAGGGTTCACTCATAAAGAAGGGATCGACTATAAGGAAACCTTTTCATCGGTAGCTATGCTTAAATATATCCGGATTCTCTTATCTATTGTCGCACATTTCGATTACGAAATATGTCAAATGGACGTGAAGACATCTTTTCTTAATGGAAGTCTTGACGAGAGTATCTATATGATACAACCAGACGGATTCATTGCAAAGGGCCAGGAGCACATATTGTGCAAGCTTAAGAGATCCATTTATGGACTTAAGTAGGCATCGAGGTCTTGAAACACTCGGTTTGACGGAAGCGTGCTTTGAAAAATAACTGGACGGGCAAATGTCGAAACGGGATCCAAATAAAACTTTTAACGACGAACGATCAAAATAAAACCCATGAAACCAAAGTTAATTTAGATGAATACCTCTTGTTGATTTAATCTTCAACTACGACTTGATTCCGAGTTGAAGCTCCAGTCAGATTTTTTTACTGTATTCCCTTATGCGATCCTTGAACGTAGTGTGGGTTACGATCCTCCGAGAATTTGTACTGGGAGAACCCCGATATCTTTCGTCTTGAAAGATAAAATATGATATCTCTGATAAATGATATATAAACTATCAATCTCAAACTGGTTCAGCCTACCCGCGTATATATAGGGCTATAGTAGGGACCTGGAGAGTAATTATGAGTTAGACTTCTAATGGAACACAGACACCTACGAACATAGACACCTACTAGAGGTTTTTACAATTATGGAAAGACATGCAGCGGTTTCTGCAATTTTCATAAAACACTGAATTATAGTTCACACCACTAAAGAACTATAATTGCACCCTGACCCATAATCTCAAGATCTTCTTGCATTGAGCTCCTGTTATTAAATGCTTACTATTTCTCTCCACGTTAAAATTTTCGAAACCCGCCAATTAAATTTAATTACTGACAATTTAATTTAATCGGCATCTTGATATTCCTTAAGCCCTTCAGCTTAACT
>JAOTRH010154169.1:0-13148 GCA_034768845.1 Heliamphora exappendiculata | reverse complement strand
ATTTGAATTTTTCATTGCTTATACCTCAAATTTTGTATGTTTTGTTTTTATAGAAAATAAATATTGATAGTGGTTTTTTAGTTAAAATTGTTAAAGCACATAAGTTTTTTGATATTAGAAAGCGTCAATAGAAAATAGAATCAATCTACTATACGGATTTGGGATATTGTCACAGTGATACCCAAGTTTTTTTAATGCTCAATATTTTTATCTTCTGTTTTGTTAACTTTGAATTTGTTTCTTAGTGACGAAAACATAGGTCATTGTGTAAATATAGATCCATGGTAGCCATTTTAGTTTTAAAACAACTATTTTGGGCAAATCTCAAAATTTTTAATATCCAATATTTTTATCTTCTGCTTTGTTAACTTTTAATTTGTTTCTTAGTGACGAAAGCATATGTTATGTAGATATAGATCCATGGTAGCCATTTTAGTTTTAAAACAACTATTTTGGGCAAATCTCATTCACATAAACTGTAAAATTTTCAATTACTCGACTATGTTTGTTTGTTTTTTCTTTTCTCTTTAAAAATGGGTCTGCTGACTCTGCCATTAAATTTTCACTTACTCTATTGTGGTCGTTTTTTCTTTGGAAGGATTGAGGGAGCACTTGAAGGGCATCATTCATGTGGTTCAAAAGACTCGAAACAATGTAAGCTCATCAATTTTTCTATTTGCTTTCTTTAACAGTTCAACAAGTCTATTTGTCTCTAATAAACAGTTCAACTATGTATTTGATATTCAAATTTTGGTTCTATTTTTCCTTACTTTTCTAAGAAATTGTGTTGTTCTAGAACAAGAGCTTCCAGAAACTGTAGTTACCTTTTTAAAATTTTCCTATTTGCTTTCTTTAACAGTTCAACAAATTTCATTTCTCCCTTCATGTAAACCAATAGGAGGGGATAACTATTAAGAATGGTCAATCGTCACCAATTTTCATAACTTCTAATTTAAATTTTGTTACATTTGGATACCCTTTTTTTCTTAAGCAAAATTTTATATGAAACCAACAAAATTTTATATGCCTTTTTTGCTTTTTGGAATTTATTTGGTTTAGATTTTATTATTCATTTTTATTCTTAAAAAAAGTTTATTATAATGCAGGTTCTAAAATCACAGTTCCTAAGATCTTTAGGGGGCATCTTGAAGTTTAATATTTACTTTGTTGATTTGCATTTTCATTTTAAAAAAATGATGTTTTATTTGGGTTGTACAATTATTGTGAATTGTGTTTAAGTGCGTGGAGATTCAAATGATAGCTTGATCTTGCGCTTCTTGAACCATCTGGTCCACTTTGCTCATTTTTACCATATCTTTTCATATCCTTCAAGTAAACATGCATTTTGAATTGATTACGACGTTTTAGTCTCCTTGGTAAGTAGTTTTATTAACATATTTCCTCCCAAAAAGAAAAGTCATGATGATTAGGAAGGGATGGCGTCATGGACTTTGAGTTGAATCATTATTTTTATTTGAGGTGGCTTAATTGGTTGTGCATGTACTTTTGAAGAACTCATCGCATAGCTAAGATTCTCATGTTGTTTTGGGTAGCTGGAGACGGGATGCTGGATATAACTTTCTTTTCTTACCATTAAAAGCAAAAGAGGTTATCCCATTCTTTTGCTAAAGAAGCTTCAGGTCCTCCCAGAAGATTAGTATTAGGTACATAAATAAATTTGTAGATAGTATTACGTAGAAATGCATAAATAAAAAATAAAAAAGTGAAGAGGGTAATTTTAAATCTTTTGGTCTTTTTCTAACTAAATGGACTTTTCTAGCTAAATGGTCAAATCCAAGGTGTTAGTTTTTGAGTATGTATTTCTTTAGCTGTGTTCATAATCTCATTCCTTTTGATTATGTTTTGACTTTGGTTTTTATAGGTGTAACTTTTTTCAAAATTTTGGGCACGAGTTATCTCTAGGTATGTTACCATTTGGACCTTTCTTTCACTTTAATTGTTTATTTTCTACATCAGCGCACAACATTGGGACAGTTAGGATTTTTCTGTGATTATAAAACCCTGCCATTTCAGCTCAGGTGCATGTAGATAATTTTCGAGTAATGGTATTTTTTTTTTTGGGAGAGGGGGGTGCAAACAAATAGGGTTCTTAATACTTCTGTTTGAGTGCCGATCTATTAGTTTTGGGTGCTGATGGGTGAGGTTGGTAGTGGAGTTTATATTAAAGAAATATTTTATGGCTTTTTTCACTTTTTGGCGCTAGCAAGTGTGTTGCTGTTGGAAATTAGTGTTTGGTGTTATGTTTAAGTTTTTGAATTTTTTTTGTACTAGCAGGTGTGCTATTTTTAAAGTACTTTTGAATGTTCTGTTTCAACTGTCGTATTGAAAAGATACTCTGTTTCAACTTTTGAAAATTTTAATAATTTGCACTGAGGAGAGTGATTTTTTTGCATTGAAATGATTTGCTGCATAAATTTTAAAGATTCATACTAAGATTGTTAGACGTATCTCAAAACATTCTAACTTGAACACATTTTGTAATTCGATGTTCACTGATTACCAAATGTAAACTTAGTGTTCACATGGTAATGTAAACAACTTTTCACTGGTTTTCAAAGTTTTTTTAGGAGACAAAAGGTTTCAAAATTTAGGAAAAAACGATTAAGAAATTAAACAAATTGAGTGTGTTTCCATTGCTAGATAAAAAAATCTAGAACACTAGAGTTCTTGATTATGCAAAAAAAAGGCAGAAAAAATGTGACCTAAAAATTGTTGTTGTCATATATTTTTAAATTTCATCGCTATGTGATGATGTACATTCATGTTAATATCTATGCCATTAATTAATTATGGCTTTGATTATAATTTTTGTTTGAGTTAAGGTTTTTCTTTCCCTTGGGGTGGGGGAGTTCTAGGTTCTCTCTCTCTCTCTCTCTCTCTCTCTCTCTCTCTCTCTCTCTCTCTCTGTGTTTGTTTTTCTACTACTTACAAAGGCTTGAGGGAGTTACAGACCTCTCTCTCGGTTGGTCCCTACCCTTTTTTTCTAGAGAGGTCGAGATCCCTCTATCTTATGTCTATTGTTATGTAGTTGTGTGATTAAGTTTTTTCCAATCATATATAGAAGTTTTGGGATTTCATAGACATACATTGTGGGTAGAGAGTTCTACATAAGTTCAATCGAGATCCCACAGGCCAATTTTGAAAAATCTGTCACGTTTTTTAAGCATTGGACTTGGCTCCTCCTTAAATTTATGAATTTTTGTCAGCCCATTTAAATGCACAAAAAGCAACAAATTAGAGTCTCAATAGGTTTAAATACATTTGTAAGATACACACAAAACAACAAATTAGAAATAAGTGATGAATTTTTTGAAAATTAACAAATTGTTAAGTGTGATTTATTGAAAGATAGCTCTGCATTTTGGGGTTTTCTTACAGTTAGAGTTTTCTTTTTTTATGTTAAATTGTTAATTTTTATGGGAATTTACATGTTGAACAATGTGTTGTATTTAATACTAGAAACAAATGTGCTTTTCTAACATCTATTTCGATTTATCTAATTGTCTATATGTGATTTTGTCAAAATAAATCACAGTTTTCAATTTGCAAACTATCACAAAACGGAATTCCCAGTTTTTAATTCACAGTAGTTTCTAACAAGTATTTCTACGGTCAATAAAAGTTTTTAATTGGTTGTTATTGTTGATAATAACATAATATCTAAAGTTGAAATGAATTCATATGTTTGTTATCATTCGCTTTATTTATTTGTTTATCTAATTAGTTTTTGAAACCAAATAACAGTCAGACATATTATTAGTTTTTGTTAAAGTCAATTTTATCTCGAATGATTGTTTCGTCTTTCCGTTCTTCATTCTTTTAGGAATTTAATATTTGTTTATGAACTTTTATTAATTTGTGGGTTTTGCATTTATTTTAGTGTAACTTGTAAGTATTTTAAGGCATACCATCATTTCATTAACAATACTATTAGATTGAACATTATGTTATCCTTTGATTAAGGGTGATTTGTTGCTTGATTGAGCATGCCACATCTTAATTAACTTGCTTGGTTTTTTTTATTGATAAATACACACATAGCCTCTCGAACACTTTTCTTTTAGCAACATTTGAACTCCTCACCTCTTATTTGGGAGGGTGACACCATACCATTAGGCCAAAGCTTATTAATAACTTGCTAGGAAAATATGCTAGATTCTTGAACTAATTGATTGTTGACAATTTATTGCATATTTAAAACTCAAATATTTTGGTGCATTTACCGTACAATTTGGTGGTAGAGTTTTTGACTAATTTAATTTTTCACTATGTTGGTACTCTTAACGTTTGCTCGTGATTGTTATGAAAAGTTAGTATTGAAGACAGAATATATTAAAATGTGCCTTTAGACACCGGGAATTCAATAGAAATACATTAATACAGCTGGTTACCAAGAATACAGAAATAACATCACTCAAGAAAAATCATCTAGTTAATGAGAACGCAGTAGTTGTTGTGACACCGCATGAGACGAGGGAGGCGTAGAACATGGTTTTGAAAGAACCACTCAGGTAGGACAGAATCCCATGGATGATAGTGGACTGCACCACTTCTCGAAAGGGTTGAGATTTTCAACATGTATTTTTGTATTTTGTGTTCGATGCATATGTTTCCTTGGTTCATGTACATTTAGAAAAATTGAATTTCGTTTTTCATGGCTCCTTTCATATTGTATTTGCAGTTGTAAGTTATAATGGAGATGAATTTGTGAGATGTTTTAGTGATTTTATTAAATTACTAGAAAATTGCAAATATTGGCACATATATTTTGGCATGAGTTATGTTTATGAGAATAAATATTGAGAGGTACTTAATTATTCGAATTGTATTCGTGAAAATTGTTCTAAAGGCGCACGAGTTATTTGTTGGGATTTAGGCAAAGTCTGTATATATTGCGTTGCTTGCTTTTATTACATGGTATTTTATAAACGGTTAAATCGTTGGATTATTTGAAAAACATAGTAAATATTGTCATTTGTTTTAAAAAAAAGTTTAATTTTTAGAATATTTTTTAAAAAATCATTGAAAGTTTGATGTCTTCATTCTCCTCCTTTATTTTTATTGTTGTTCTTGCTGCTTTAGAAAAATTATTAAAATGCACGAATAATCTCAAAAAAAAAATAGTGGGAGTGCCTTTAAATGCCGAATAGGGTGTGTTATTTTTTCAAATTTTGATGAAATTATCTACATCGCACAAAGCTCACTTTTTAATATTTATAAGCTGAATAAGGTTGTGTTGTTTTTTCAGATTTTGACGGCATTATCTACATCACACAAATCCCGCTATGTATATATCCAACACAGGAGATGAAAGGTATTCAGCAAGTAATAGCATTCCACAGGCCAAGTCACATATTTATGGTCATAGTAGTTACATATTTATGTACCAACCATGTTTGGCGTATCAATTTTGTCGATTGGCTTTTTTTTACTTAAAAATTGATTTTAATTTACTATTAGAAATTTGGGAGTGCACGTTATTGTTTCGCAGAAGTGAAGCTTCAAAATCTTAATATTAGAAGTGTTGTTAAGTTTCTAATCCTAACACTGTAACTTTTCTTAATTTCTTTCATTTATAGTTCTCGGCCATTGCCTTTGTCATGGTTTATTGTTTTCTATTTCCCCTCTTACTCACTTCATTGCTAACAAATAAACCATAAAGCACAAATGAATAAATAATAAAGCACACTCCATGTTATTTGAATTGATTTTCTTTCAAGTTTAAAACATATAAGAGAATCTCTATATTTCTTATTTTTTTGTTACGATATGAATAAAAGAATCTCCATGTCATTTGAATTGATTTTCTTAGACAATTTTTTTTTTGATTTGTGTATATTATTGATTTAAAACTGAAGATTTTAAATGTATGTATGAGATATTAGGATAATGTGTGTTTGAGTTGTGGCTTTATTATTGAGATTCAGGCAGAGCCTGTGTATATTGCGTTACTTAATTTTATTACATGTTATTTGGTAAATGGTCAAACCGTTAGATTATCCGAAAAATAAAAAAAAATTTGTCAATTTTTTTATAAAGTTTAATACTTAGATTAATTATCTATTTCTTTTTTTAATTGGTTTATGCTATTGATTTCAAACTGGGGATTTTAAATGTATATATGAGAAGTTAAGATGGTTTAAATTGAGTTGTGATTTTGTTATTGAATCCAGGCAGAGCCTGTGTATATTGCGTTCATTGATTTTATTACAGGTTATTTGGTAAACAGTCAAACTGTTAGATTATTCAAAAAACATAAGAAATTTTGTCAATTTTTTTATAAAATTTAATACTTAGAATAATGATCTATGTATTGTACTTTAGAGAAATTATTAAAATGCACAAGTAATTTTTAAAAAAAATGGTGATAGTGCCTTTAGGCATGGACAATACTTAGTATATATACGTGCTGTGAGAAACATTTCATATATTACTATGAGAAATTATATTATCATATACATACGTGCTGTGAGAAATTTCTCATATATTACTATATGAGAAATTATATTATCATATACATACATGCTGTGAGAAACTTCACATACTCATATTTCAAAATGTATGAAATTTTTTTATACATCACTATATGAGAATATTTTCATATACATGCGTGATGTGAGAAACTTCTCATATTCATATTTCAAAACGTATGAAAAGTTTCTCATATTTTTATACATACGTGATATTAGAAATTTTTCATACATACGTAGTATGATTAGAAACTTTTCATACTTACATAGTATGAAAAACTTCTTACTCATATTTAAAAATATATAAAAGATTTACGAAAAATTAGTTTTAGGTCCTTAAAGTAGCGGCGATTTTATTTTTCATCCATCAACAAATTTTTTAATGCGCGAGCTCCATCTGCATAAAAGTTTTAACGCGCAAGGTCCTTTTTGGACAAAAATACTAAGAACAGATAAACTTATCTGTGCCTTTTCAAAACATGTATGAAGAACACAGATAAATTTATCTATTTTTTATTGAAAGCACATATAAAAAATACAGATAAATTTATCTATTTTTTATTGAAAGCACATATAAAGAATACAGATAAATTTATCTGTCTTATTGAAAGCACGTATAAAGAATACAGATAAATTTATTTGTGCCTTTTTAAAACATGTATAAAGAAAAGAATACACATAAATTTATTTGTGCATTTTCAAAACATGCATAAAGAACACAGATAAATTTATCTGTCTTTTATTAAAATTACGCATAAAGAATACAGATAAATTTATCTGTATTTTATTGAAAATACGCATAAAGAACACAGATAAATTTATCTGTATTTTTTTAAAACATGTATAAATAATACAGATAAATTTATCTGTTTGTATTATCTGTATTGATACGCAAATAGATAAATTTATCTGTAACTTTTTAAAACATGTATAAAAAACACAGATAAATATATCTGTTTGTATTATCTGTGTTCATACGCAAACAGATAAATTTATCTGTTAGGCATAAATAAGCATACAGATAAATTTATTTGTGTTCATATGCAAACAGATATATTTATTTGTGTTGATATGCAAACAGATAATTTATCTGTTTGCATATGAACACAAATAAATTTATCTGTATACTTATTTATGCCTAACAGATAAATTTATTTATATTCACATTTATCTGTTTGTATATGAACACAAATAAATTTATCTATTTGTATATTAGATAGATAAATATTTATCTGTTTGTTATGCAAAACAGATAAATTTATCTGTTTGTAGGGTATTTTCGAGAGAATTCGCGCAATTAGACTTTGTGCGTTAAAATTTTTGTTGATGGATCTTGCGCGTTAAAACTTATTTTTTTGGACCTTTAGCTGAAAGTTCCAAAGATTTATCATATATTACTAAATAAAATTTTTTATTCATTCAAAATTTACCATTTGATTTAAATTATTCTATATTTCAATTCAAAAATAAAATTTTATTTTCATAATTCTAGTTTGATTTTTAAAATTTTAAAACAAACAGTATAACTTCACTAGTTGAACAAAAAAGGATCTAATCAATTTATTTTTTAAAATTTTATATTCAGCATGTGTCTTATTTGATAAATATTCATCAGAGAATTCTAAATGTATAATTTTTAAAAAAGAATTAAATATGCATATTAAACATTATAACATTTTATAGTTTATAAATTAACAATTAAAAACAACGGCATTTTCATATATAATATTCAATTTAAAAAAAAAAATAATCATAGAGTTATCACATTTTTTTATCTATAATTTAAAATATAAAAATTCAAAAGTAATCATAATTTTATAACTAAAATAATTAGAATAGTAGTATGTTTCTTATTGACGCTCATTATGTTTTTTAATAATTTTAATTTTTTTTATATATTTTATGATCGAAATTATTTATTTTGTACTGTTTATTAAATAGATCATTTGTGTAAAAAATTTATATTAATAAGATATAAGTATTTCTATTAATAGATCACATTTGTTAAAAAACAAATAAATGGTAAATATAATCTTATAAAAAACAATGATAAGTAAATATAATTAGTTCATATAGTTACAAATATTTAATTAATTTAAATTTTTATGTGAATAATAAAATTAATATATAATATAAAATAAAAAATTCAAATTATAAAAACATGTTAAAAAAACAAATAATTAAATAGAGCACAATATAATTCATATTTTAACAAATCTTATTTTATAATTTTTCATATCAATTGCGGTTCATGAATGAATTCGGTCGTTTATTCGGTGGGTTATTTTTTTTTGGAAGAATAGTATTTCCCATATTCTAAACCCATATAATGAGATTTTGAATGATTTTGAGGGCTTTAGTTTCGAGGGAAGCTTCAACTAATAACTAATGGGCAATAATGCATGCATAGATGGATATAGATATACAGAAGGAACATAAACCACTCATAATAGAGTGATTCTTATATATTTTGGGTTCCATTCTATTATAAGTGGTTTGTGACTATCTGTGCTGAAAAACTCTTTTTGCTAATTAATTTGCACTCATTAATTTTTTAAAGAAGTCAAACTTCTCAAATAAATAAAATAATCACACAAAAATAAACAAACACAATCACACACGAAGCAATACAATTTTTACGTAAAAAATCTTAAATCAGGTAAAAACTACGAAACCAATCCAAGTTTAGAAAGATTAAATACTATAACAAGTTGTTGGTTACAAGAAAATCTTACAAACAACTCTTGAATCCACAACCTACGTATGTAAACCTACTCCTACTGAATTTACGTACACCAACTTCGTGCTTGACTGCCACTGAAATTCACTACCGAACTTTAGATACTGACGGAATCCACCACCAGATTTCAAACTCTTAAAAATTTATTAAGAGACTCCACAAACTCACAAGAAACGTTGAAAACTTGATTAGCTTGACGATGTTCATAATTGCATGGAAGCTAAATGATCATCAAGTGATTATTGATTGGCTAGGGAGCATTTTAATCAACTGGGAAGGCTATTTTTTTTATAGAAAAACTGAAAATGCTTTTCGGCGGCTAGGGTTTATAAAATAAAGAAAAGGCGCACCTAACAAGAAACCCTAGCTGCCCTATATATACCATACACCCAAAACCCTAGCAGCTGAACTATAATATACATCAGGCGAGCGTACGTACCACTCAATCGGTCTTGTCGGGCTTGCAGTAATTTTTGCATCTTTTACAGTTCTGTGCAAACCTGTGCATAACAGTGCAGAAATCAAGAGCATCGCTTGACTAGTTGATGGACTGCTCAATCGGTCTGTCGAGCGGTCTGACATTGCTTGCAACTTTTGATATTTTTCGGCTTATTTTTTACTTATTTTTTGCTACGTTGCAATACACAAAGATATTTTCAAAAATTTAAGTGTTAAATATCTAAGAATAAGATGTAAATTTATTTGTCACATATTTGCTAAATAAAAAAAAATTAAACCAGAAACTTAATTTCCTAACAATGCAAATAATAGAGTGGGTCCTACATATTGTGTGTTTTACTCTATTATGAGTGGTTCCTGATTATTTATGCAAATTAATTTTGCAAATAATTTTTTTGATGATTAATTGGAAAAACTAAACTTCAAGCGCAAAGCATTTTTCATGGCAAGTGTCTTGGAAGGATCTGGAAACTGTAAAGACTTTATACCAGAAAATACCAACGAAAATGAGTTGAGAGCGAGATCCACGAACAAGTTTATGGATATGGCAATATCAAATAACATGTTTATCAATCGGACAGAGGGAGACATCTATAGGAAGAATTTTTAATTACTCCGGAGTATTACGTGATATTATCGTGGCCAACCCTAAACATAAAGTCATTGCTTTAGGCTTATCTAGATTAAAAATAAAGGCTCAAATTTTTTGCGAATACATATACTATATATAAATAAAATATTTTATTTTATTTGTTTGATACATTAATCTTGTAAGTTTTAATAGTTAATTTAAAATCTTTTGTTGCTTAATTATTACTGAAAAATCACCATTTGTAGACTGATTTTTAGTAATAGAATTTCTTTAAAAAAAACTAAACGCTGCAAATAAGCTTAAATCAATCAATCCCACAAGCAGAAAATAAAATAAGCCACAATCACACACGATACGACACTTTTTACGTGAAAAATTCCAAATCGAATAAAAATTACGAGATCACACTGGGTCTAGAAAATTAAATACTATAAAATCGTTGGTTATAAGAGAATTTTATAAACCGACGTTGTACCCACAACCAAACATTTGAAAGCCTACTCCTGTCGAATCCACGTGCATCAACTCTTATCCTTGACTGTCGTTGGAACTCACCACCGGATTTCACTTCTGACGGACTCCTCCATCAGATTTCAACACTTGAGAACCCTATCAAGTGACTCCACGAACACAAATTGTTGAAGGTTTGATCGACTTGATGATTGGCTTGATTGCGCGGACGTTAATGTATCATCAAGCTGTTATAGACTAACTTGCGAGTATGAATACTAGCTGGCAAGAACGATTAATAAAAATACTATATTAATAATATCACATAATACTATAATAATACAGAATAATTACTGGAGGTCTAAGTGTCCATTTAGTGCTTGAAAGTGACTATTCTTTAATCATGGAGCACTACCCACGTTTTTTTTTGTTTTTTTTTTGAAGTATTATATACGTTCTCTTATGTGCTAATTATTAAAATTATTATTATTTTTAATATTTTAGAATGTTTATGTCAATATGCACACTTTGACTACTCTTAGAAGATTAATTCTACCGTCCAAACTCAATTGAAATTAAAATAAAACTCTGTATTGTCTAATCACATAAAAGAATTATAACTTCTAAAAAATTTTGAATATCTGAAAAAGTAAATTGTCACCTTCGAGACCTTCTACCATGGTAAAATCATATGAGAAAATTATTCAGGCTATGGTTTTTGGAGTTGGGGAAGCTACTCATAGCAGGGGTGATGTGAGACCAAATGCTTTTTATTTAAAATTTTAAAATTTTATCGAAATTATTCATTGTATTTAACTCATTGAATAAGTAATTTTCATTAAAAAAAATAAAGTCAATCGGGCATTATTATCTATCTATTCAGAGTATGTTAGTTTTGAAAAATTAATTGACTTATAATATTTTAAGAATAAACTGTTAAACAAATATATGTGCATCATATGGCTAAGAATTTTTAATTGATCTAATTTTTTACAAAAATTACCTATCCATTGAATTGAACATAATGAACGAATCTAATTAAATTTTGAGATTTTGAATAAAAAAATATTAACCTCACTACACCCGTGTTGTGATTAGCCAACAATAGAATCCCAGCTCCATGGTTTTTACCTAGACTTTGATTCTCTGTTCAATTATCAAGAAAATTATAGGAGAAAGGTGAGGTAAAAACAAAAAAGTACTAAGAAAATAATCTACCTTGCTTATTTTATTTGCAAGAAAGTTAGTTGACATTTAGCTTTTAACTTTTTCATAATACATACTTTAGAATTTTTCAAACTGAGTAGAGTAAAAATTTTCGAAATAGCAAGTGATTGTATCCATAAAAAAAAAAAAACAATAGCATCAACAAGGATAACTCGAAGAAAATTTGTACATGAAATATAAATAAAAATTTACATTTAGGCAAAGTTTGCATATATTGTCAATTTTCAACGAGTATGGACGTGGTTTTTATTATTGATTGACATTTCAGTTATAATTTATTTCGGTTTAATATTTGTTGTACTGTTTTGATTTGAAATAGAAAATCAATTTTTTTTTTCTTTTTCTTAAACCGTGCAAATCAACCCATACTAACTCAAATTGATCGGTATGAGCTGATTTGTTCGGACTAAACAGTTTTTTTTTATATGTCCAAAATGTTAATTAATTAATTATTACTAGCAATAAATTTGTGTTATGTACGTGATAAAGATATTAGTATTAAACATCTTATTTAAATATCTTGAAACATTAAATTAAATAAAAATGGGTCATTTAGCGATAGTCCTTT
Organism: Heliamphora exappendiculata; assembly: GCA_034768845.1. Classification (NCBI taxonomy): domain Eukaryota; kingdom Viridiplantae; phylum Streptophyta; class Magnoliopsida; order Ericales; family Sarraceniaceae; genus Heliamphora; species Heliamphora exappendiculata. The sequence continues at coordinate 621 of JAOTRH010154169.1, read as the reverse complement.
CGTAATAAGATTTAATGCAATAAGGACAATTGTTAATGTTTTTTTCTCAATATGCTTGTGCATATATGCTTGGTGAACATCGTGTTGTCCCAACTGTTCTTATTTTTTAATTTTATAATTACAAATTTTTAAATGTATTATAAATTTTTTGTCGAGATTTCTCAAACCAAGATCCATAATAAAAGTGAAATTGCAACTATTTTTAGAATTAGAAAGTTAATGATCGAAATAGTAATATCTTTTCAAAATATAGTGCAACAAATTAGTACACATCAACAAATTGATAAAGTTTGTTTAAAAAAAAGTGTAAAACGATTGGATTTAAGCAAAAATTCACCTACAGATAAATCTAATTAACGTTAGCCAAATTTAATTGTTTATTTGTATTTCACTTAAATTAAAAACTTAAATCATTTTTTTTATACAAAATCTCTTTCTTAATTTCTAGTAGCAGCTCAATTGCAAAAAATAATTATCGGTGAAGAAATTGAGAAGAGAAAATAATTGTATATTTTCTGTCTGTATAAAACTATACAATATATAACCTATTTATAGGCGAATAGGGATAAACAATAAATGAGATACAATAGAATCAAATCAAAATCAATCTAATCAATCTAA
>JAOTRH010154128.1:0-13151 GCA_034768845.1 Heliamphora exappendiculata | reverse complement strand
GTTGAAAGCTTAATAAAGATGTATTTTCTGGATCCCCGAGCATGTATTTTATGTCGGCGTTGAAAATTCTCCCAACAAATATTAGTATTTCTTAACTTTTAGAACTTACCATCCCACCCAATGACGCTCAAAATTATATTACAATTAATTCCTTTTTATTAGAGAAAGTTAATAGAGTCAATAAAATTTTGCTTATGTTAATTAAGATTATCTCAAAATGTTATGAGACTAACTAATTATAACCGTGCATAGGTCACTCTCAACAAAAATATTAAATGTAATATTCTAAATATTTTAAAATTTTACAAGTTTCGTGTATTGAATTGGTCAAAATTTCTTCATTTGAGTAGTAAAGTTATGTTGAATGTGTGAGATTAAATTAGGAGAGATAAGAGAAAAATGTAATACTTGTGTTTTAGATATTATTTTTAAGAGTAATGTTACAAGTCACGAAAAAATTGACCAAAACCTCTTTGCGTGTCTTGATGGCAACATCAATTTTTTTTTCGTTTTCATCACCATCTTTGCAACGTTGGCAACAATTTTTTTTCCTTTCTCACCTTCGCTCGAGTGATCTCTCTCGTTCTACCTCACCAACAAGCCCTATTCTTTCGCCCTCCTATCCACTCTCCTCTACTATATCTTCCTCAACACATTTTCCACCGCTGTCACCCTTCACTCCGCCACAGTGGTTGACCTCTGCGTTGCCCGCTTTCTAAACCCTGCTTACATCTTCTTCTCTCGCGGCCTCCTCAATTACAAAGGATTTCTTACTTATAATGTATTATTGTATGATATATACATATACACACACACACACTAGTGAGAATGTTCTCACTGTTTTTGATACTGAAAATGTTTTAAGTATTTTTTACCAGTGATAATATTCTCAGAATTTTTTATCAATAAGAATGTTTGTTTTTATTTTATTTTTGCAGTTATTTATATATTACGACTAGTGAGAATATTCTTAATATTTTTCACCAGTGAAAATATTATCAGTGATTTTAATCTGTGAGAATGTTATCAGTGTTTTTAATTGGTAAGAATATTCATTTTTGTATTGTTTTTGCAATTATTCGTATATTATGATCAATGAGAATGTTCTCAGTGCTTTCTCAATCGTATGAATAAAGCTAACTTAACAATGTACGACATTCTGTTAAGCATGTAAACTTTCACTTAAGTTAAAGAGAATATTTTCATAAACATATTTTAATAACACAACTATCACCATTTTAATATCTGTACTTGATTCATATTTGCTTTGCTTTTTTTTTTCCTCGATATTGAGGCAATGATACAAGGGGAAATAAGGAAATCCATGGCTAATACAATGCATTTGTACCGTTATTTTGTTCTATTTTTTATTTTAATTTTTTTTAACGAAATAAAAATTAAGGAGGGAGAGAGAGGTGGCAACCTGAAACACATTTTGAGGTAGTTGCTGCTATGAAATTTTGTTTCAATTTTATTTCTTGGTCTTGATCTGCTTCTTTGTTAGCGATAGAGTCTACAAGAAAAAACGGATGCAATTAATTTATTATTTTGATTTTTTTAATATATTTTTATTATCAAAAATATTTATTATATAATATGTATTAAGTAGATTATTTTTATAAAAAAATTAAATTAATCGGACAATAATAACTTTGTGAGTAGATTACATTTGTTGAAATATAAATGAATAATAATATAATTTTACAAAAAATAGTGATAAACAATTATAATCAGATTATGTAGTTAAAAATATTCATTTAACTTAATTTTTTATGTTAGTAATAAAATTAATAAATACTACAAAATAAACGATTTTATTATAAAAATATATTTTGAAAAATTTCATTTGTATACTAATTTGCACTAATCAATTTGTTAAATAAACTAAACGTTACAAAAAAGCATAAACAATCAATCACACAAACAATAAAGTAAAACAATCATAATTACACATGAGACGATAATTTTTACGTGAAAAACTTCAAATTTGGTAAAAATCACGATACCACTCCGGGTCTAAGAAATCAAATACTATAATATTATTGGTTACAAGAGAATCTTACAAACCGACGTTGAATCCACAACAAAATATTTGAAAGCCTACTTCTGCCGAATTTACAGTATACCAACTCCTGTACTTGACTACCGCTGGAATCCACCACCGGACTTCAATGCAGACGAAATTCTTCACCAGACTTCGAATACTTGAGATTCCTCTCAAGCAACTCCACGAATACGAACAGATCGTTGAAGATTTGAATGACTTGATGATTAGCTTGAATGAGCGAAAGTTAAAAAATCATCAAATTATTGTAGATTAGCTTGCGAGTATGTTGAATAACTTTAAAGGGTCTATGTGGCGGCTAAGTTTTCTTAATATCATCAAAAGAGACCCACACATTAAACCCTAGCAACCTTTAAATATGCAAGCCCACAAACCCTGGTCCGTTGACAGTAATTAAAAAATTGTTCTTGCCATTGACGGCTCAATTGGTCTTTTAACTAATCGATCGGTCAAGTCATGTTTTCTGTATTTTATGTAGACTTCCAAGATACCGAGAGCTGTTGACGACTGCTTGATGGACCGCTCGATCGGTTGGTCAAGCAGTCTATCACTGCTTGTAACTTTTTGATGTTTTTTGCTTTTGTTTCGCTGCACTGTAATATCAAACTATAACATCAAAAGATCAAGTATTGAAATATCAACGAATAAAATCTAAATTATTTAAAAACCAAATTGTCACAAATTTGCCAATCTCAAAAACGAATAAGACTTAAGTCAAAATCCATAACAATCTCCCTATTTGGCAATTCTGTGACAAAATTCAACAAGCAAGAATATTTAATTAAACAAGTTAACAAAACGATAAATACTGACACGACACAACACAAAACACAATAAAAACTAACAAGACATAACTCCCCCTCAAAATAAACTTTCCCGCACAAAGAACTTAAAAAAAAAACTTTAACTCAATAAACAAAAAAAATTCATAATCGCATCTATCTCCCTCTTTTTGTCACGAATTGATAAACCAAACATAATGTTTTGAGTAGTAAACAAGATTAAAGAATAAATACTAAATTCATGCACAATTTTATTCACTTAAAATTACAAATTCTAGCCAAATTGATCAAAAACACACAGAATCCAAAATAACTATATTCATATATAAAAAAAAAACATAATCAGAGTAGATTCTATATGAAACAGTGTGTGTGCGACTTGAAATATTTTCAAACTCTAAGATCAAATCTTATATGAGATCTATATGGGTAAATCACATTTATTTATTAAAAATCAAGAATGTCAAAAAGTTAAATCAGGTTTAACTCAATTCACTTTATAGGCTAACCCCTCATCAACTAACGACTGCAAATTTTTCTTCTTTTTCTCTTTTTTTTTTAATTTTTTTAATTTTTTTTTCTTTTCTTTTTCTTTTCATACTTTCATTGGCGACATTCATACTAGTACGAACGGAAAAATAAAATTCGCATAAGTAGCCATTTTCTCAAACTAGAAATACAAAAACAAAAGGAGGAGAAAGTTTAAACATTAAGTTCAAGTGGGTCACCACTATGTGGTCATTTTGTGAAAATTTAGAAAACTGAAAGATAAAAAAAATCAATAGATAAATTTGATCTTAAATTCGGAGGATTCCTGCATCTATCCACATTCAAGCAGTGTAAAAAACAAACTCATTTCTGAAAACGTTTTATCCACTATGAACTAGATTATCCAGAAATCAGATTGGTATTTAATTTCAAAAACTAAATTATGAAATTTTAGCTTAAAGAATAATGCACAAAAATAGTACTCAATTCTTAATAGAGTCCTTTACAATTTTTATTTTTATCCCCTTTTTTTGTTATTTAATGACACAAATAAATTAATCTATGCTGACTTACCTCATCATGTTGAATGGTGGTTCTACATGCCTGATTCTTTCACTTTCTATTGATTTTGACTGAAATGTTTGCAGATGATCTTTGTGAGCTTATGCCACCTTCTGTTTTCACAAACTTTGGAGCAGATTCAGGTTGAATTGGCTGGCAAATTTTTTCTTTTTCTTTGGACGATTTGCTTGACGGCACACTAGCAAATCCAAGCCCACACTTCTCAGTCATTGCTTTCTGTGATTCAAGCATGTCATCCAAAGCCATAATGCATGCATTCAATTTCTTGAAAGTAGATTAAGAATTTAATAGATCTTTTTAAATTTATTTAATTTTAATTCAAGATCAATTTTTAACTTAATATAAGCATGCAACTCTTTTTCAAGAAATTCAATCCTAATTTGTTTAGTTTGACTCAATTCAGACAAGTCATTTCTTTCTTTTTCACATTTTGTAAATTTTTCACATAAAATTTTTCTATTAGATTTTAATTTCACCACCAGGTCTTGAACTTCAGTTAGCTCAAATTTGACACTATTACTTTTTTTTACACAATTTCAATTTATTAGCCAATTTACAGTTCTGTTTGGTCAACAAATAACTTTCATGATAAAACTTATCATAAGTTTGTTGCAGAGTTTCATTATCCTCAGTGTTACCAACATCTTCACCTTATTCTATTTCATTATTGAATCATTTATAAAATTTTTATTTTCAGACTTACTAGATTTCTCCTAAACAAAAGCAGTAAAAGCAACAATAGCACCATCTCCATTAGAATCATACTCGTCATTACACCCATCTTGCGTTCACTCTCATCATCTCAAATGACTGTGAATTTTTTATGTTTCTTTCTAAGAAAATTCGAGCATTCTTTAGTCATATGTCCATAGCATTTGTATTCATAGCATTGGATTTTAAAAATCTGGTCTTTCGACCCATTTTTAATAAAATTTGACATATTTTTGAATTTATCTTTACATTACTTCTTTTGTAATTTTTCTTCCTGGTTAAGTTTTTTAGTTTTTAAATTTTTTTTTAATTTTTCACAAAAATAGTTATCATCTTAGGGCCTAAATCATCATCTAAGTCACTTGCAAAACATTGAGCTGAAGAAAACGCTAAATTTTTGAAACCTTTTTGTTTTGAAAATTTAGCTCATAGAATTGTAGGTTTTTAACTAAATCTTTAATATAAACAGAATCAATGTCTTTATTCTCTTCTATTGCTGTGACTTTTGGTTGAAAATGTTTGGGTAAAAATCTAAGAATTTTTTGAACGATTTTAAAAATAAAATTTTTTTCACCAAGATTAAATGAAGTATTCACAATATTACTTAATTTAGCGTAAAAATGGTCAAAATTTTCATCATCTTTCATACGTAAAATTTCAAAATTTGTTGTGAAACGTTGAAATTTTAAAATTTTTACTGTATCAATTTCTTCATGAGTGATTTGGAGTATGTCCCATACTTCATTGGCTAAATCGCATGTACTTGTTCTACGAAATTCATCTGGTGTAACTCCGCTAAAGATAGCATTCATAACTTTACTATTCTAGCCTGCATCCGCATAATTAGCCCTATCTCATTTAGCCACGGATTTAGAGATAGTTTCTCCATCAACAACAATGGTAGAAGACTTGTAGCCCTCAGCAACGAAAATCCAAACACATTTGTCAATTGATTCTAGAAAAGCCTTTATTCTTACTTTTCAAAATGGATAATTATGGCTGTCAAGAATGGGTAGTCTACAGGTCGAAGTTCCATCTCTAAGAAAATTTATTTATTATAAATCAGTCAATGGATCACACCAAAAAGATATTTTAAAGTTTTTTTAGAGACTTACTCTGATACCAATTGAAAAATCTCATTTGTAGACTAATTTGCACTAATTGACTTTTTAAAATAAGTTAAACGTTGTAAACAAATCTAAACAATCAATCACACAAATAATAAAGTAAAGCCATCACAATTACATACGAGACGATAATTTTTTCGTAAAAAATCCAAAGCCGAGAAAAAACTACGAGACCACTCTGCGTCTAGGAAATCAGACGCTATAATATTGTTGGTTATAAGAGAATCTTACAAATCGACATTGAATCGACAACCAAATATTTGAAAGCCTACTCTACCGAATTCACGTACATCAACTCCTGTGTTTAACCGCCGCTGGAACCCATCATTGTACTTCAATGCTGGCATAATCCTCTACCAGATTTCGAACACTTAAAACTCCTCTCAAGCAACTCCACAAATACGAACAGATAGTTATAAGTTTGAACGACTTGGTGATTGGCTTGAATGAGCGAAAACTAATAATATCAAGTTGTTGTAGATTAGCTTGCAAGTATGTTGAATAACTTCAAAAACTCTACGTGGCAGCTTAGTTTTCTTAATATCATCAAAAGAGACCTACACATTAAACCCTAACAGCCTTTAAATAAACAAGCCCACAAATCCTAATTCGGCGACAGTAATTAAAAAACTGTTATCGCCATTAACCGCTCGATCGGTCATGTCATGTTCTCTGTATTTTGTGCAAACTTCTGAGAAACCGAGAGCTGTTGATGACCACTCAATGGACCGCTCGATCCGGTCTGTCACTGCTTGCAACTTCTTGACATTTTTTGGGCCTGTTTCGCTATACTGCAATATCAAATCATAACTCCAAAAAATTAAATGTTAAAATATCAAAAAGAATAAAATCTAAATAATTTAAAAATCAATTTGTCACAGATTTGCCAAATTCAAAAACAAATAAGACATAGGTCAAAATTCGTAACATATTTAAAAACAAAATATTCAAAAGAACAAAATATATGAAATTTTCTTGACCATAATCCGTAGGAATACCTAGACTGAACAATTAGCTTTAGTCAAATAATTCGGTAAAACATTTAGAGACATATAACATTTTCATGTTTTTAATATTATCCATAATGGAAGAGCACTCAGTGTATTTTTTATAATAAAATTATGTAAATTTTTGTATTTTCAAAATGTCCAACGAATTTAAAACTATGTCAAAATAACCAATAATTTCTATTAACTAATGTGGTTATCAACAAATTTTAAAAATACAACCTTTATAGCCTGTTAACTAATTCAATTATTAAAAAAAAAAATTTGCACATACATAGCATGTGCACAATGGCTAGTGAGATATTAAATGAGATTATATATAACGTAATATTATTTGCATTATGTTGGGTAAAATATTAAAAAAAACTATAGGATACGAGTTGAATTAATAAATTATTTTTTACTATTAAATAAAAATAATTATTATGAGCTGTCAGACTGATAACATACCACACGGTCACTTAGTCATAAAAATTTGGCATTTTAAAATTAGAAATAATTACACTTACATCTCATGAGATTTAAACTTATTACATAAACTTTCTATGTGGTTTCTAAAATTACACTAATCTCTCATGAGATTTAATTTTTAACATCAATTGCACCAAACTGTTAAAATTTTCGTTTAAATTTAACGAAAATCACCATTCCTATCCCAAAAATCACTATTCTCACCTAAAATCACCCTTCAAATCACATTTTTTCCTCCAAAACTACTATTTCCATCTCAAATTTCAACAGAAGAGCGTTTTTGGGGTGAAAATGATGATTTTGGGAGGAAAATATAATTTGAATGGTAGTTTTAGGGTGAGAATGGTGATTTTAGGATAGAATGGGCGATTTTTGTTAAATTTTAACGAAAATTTTAACAGTTTGGTACAATTGATATTAAAAATTAAATCTCATGAGATGTTAGTATAAATTCAAAGACCACAAAAAAGTTCCTATAATAAGCTTAAATATCAAGAGATGTAAGTATAATTATTCCTTAAAACTATTAGTTAAAAATCTTTTAGTTAAAAATAAAATTAATGTGTCGTTTTATAATCTAGATGAAGCACGTGCACAATTTTTTAAGAATATATTTATTATATTTTTTATAAATAAAAAAAGAAAATAAAATTAAGAACACGTGATGGATCCGCCACATAACCGCACATTTACCACTTGCATTCCAGACGTTTCCAAGTCCTTATCCACGATTGGCATGACTTGGAAATATGGTATTACGACGTTACCACGCTTCAACACGGCAAACAAATTAAGAATTAAATGACAACCAACCAAAACGGTACCGGATTTGTGAGTAGTTTTTCTCGTTCTCGTCTCGTCTCATTCCGTCCGGTGTTTATAATTTTTATCCTATTTTTTACGAGTATTTTTTATTTTAAAAATTATTAAATATTTTCAAAATATTATATAAATAATAAAATATAACAAATAAATAATTATAACTTATACAATATGAATTTTCTTTTATCTCCTAACACCCAACAACAATAAATTATTATATTTATATCGTAAAATTTATCGATACCATACATATTAGATAGAAATACTGCGTGGACTTGTCACGTGCTACTCTCGGAGCACCAAATAATTACTCTTTTTGCCATCGATAACAAATTGGAACTGACAACCAAGCCAAACGATATCGGATTTGTATAATTTTTTATATTTATTTTATATTTTACATATATGATAATTTTTTTCATCTCGTGCTCATATTTTTCTCCCCACTTTGTATGAGTATTTTCATCCCTCGATAAGAAATAGATAGGAAATGATTTTTTTAACAACTTTTTCTGCCCACCCGCTATTATATTAATTAAATATATTTTATATCCAAACTTGTATATATAGAGTTTATTTCTTAACAATATAATAAGATTGAAATACAAAAATATTATACTAAATTTTGACTTTTTATTTCTATTTCCTTTTTTTTCATATTTTCAATATAAGAACTGATTAATATTATTATTTTAATATTATATCATGTTAAATTTAATAATATTAATCAGTTTTAAAACTAAATGATATTCTCCCTACCACGTCCCTACCACTTCTCCTATCTTTGACAACTTCCATCAAACAAACCCAAAGAGAATCAATTTATCGCAAAAGGTAAACAACAATTATTCTTACTTAAAATTTGTTATCAACTCTCTTCTTATCGGGTGGGTGAAGAGGGTATAGGAAGAAAAGTATCATACCCCAAGGCTTTATTTAGGCCTTGTTTGACGATTAAAGTTTTTTGGATTTTTAATTAAAAATGTAAAATAAAAAAAAATTGATTCGTTTGGTAAAAATATTAAAAAAAATTAAATCAAAATACTAATTTTTAGAATATTGTATTTAAATTTTAACTTTTTTTTTAAATATAATAATATATTTTATTCATAATTTATTTACTACCGCTACCAGCAGCTCAAACTTGTTATTTTCAGTTATACATAAGCACAAAATTGTTCAATTTGAACAAAAAAATAAAAAATTAACTTTCTATCTAAACAATAAATTTTTAAAAAATTAACTTAAAAACTAATTTATCAAATAGTTTATTTTGAATCAAATTTAAATTTTTGACTAATAATGTAAAAAAACTAATTTTTAAACTAATTACCAACTGATACCTCAATTGACTAAAAAAAATTATAAAATATTTTATATTTTTGCATGTATATTCAATTGTCGCGGTAAGATGTGACTCATACAATAATATTTTTGTTACCAAAGACATTTTGTGAATAATATTTTTGTTACATAAAACAATTTTTTACAAAATAAATTTTATAAAGTATAAAATTATACAAATATGAAAAAAAATAAAAAATGATAATATCCTTGCTAGAAAGGAAACATAGACACGAGTGTAAACCCAAAAATAAAAGAGTGAAAATAATTAAAGAAAAAATACGATAGTTTTGATAGTGATTTCATATTTTTTCATAAAATTCTTTATTAAAGTGTTCCGTGGTTTGAGTCCTCACGTCTCCTCTCGTTCTCTCTCCTCCCCGTTGTTCATGTATTTTCAATAACTCATTTTTAAGTATAACATAATTAATGTTATATCTATTTATTTCATATTAATTATAAAAGAAATGGTATAATATTTGATCATATAAATTCTTTATATAAATATTTTTCTTAACAAATCATAATATACACAATTCAAATTATTAAAATGAGTTGAGCGTAAGTTTATAAAAACTTAATAGGAGAAAACAAGATTGAGGAGACCCTCTGACCTAAAAAAAATTATCTCAAAAACCCTTACAGATTTTTTATGCCTCATTTGATATCTGATAATTTATGATTGGATTCTTCAACTAAAATTTAATTTAATTTAATAATTTAATTTATTTAGTTGGTTAATTCTTGGTATTAGAGCATTAGATAAATTATACATTTTTTAATATATTAAATTGAAGATAACTAATACTATTGAGATTGTGGTATTATAGGAATTAAAATTTTAAATTATTTTCATGTTATAGTTAAAAATAAGTACATCTCATAAATTTAATTATAATTAATAAAATTCAATTCTATTATACAATTAATATAAGTTAATCCCATTGTATATTTAAGAAAAACACTAACTATCTTCTATTGGGACAGTGAATAAGGATAAAAAATCATATAAATATATTTATAAAGTGTATTAATATTTATAAAAGTGATCAATTCTACCACTAAGAATATAAATTTTTTTTTCCATTATCATATTATCTAGTGTTCAATGGCAGTGGTTAGCATGATGCTATAATTAAAACAAGTGTTATGTTAATATTAATATATTTTTGAAGATGTGATTTATTATTTTTAATATTAATACATTTGTATACAAATATCTATACAATGTTAGTTCAGCCATATTTTCCATGAAGTTTAGTTTTTAAGAATTTCAGTTCTTTTGGAAAAAGATGGAAAAAAGTAGTGTGTTTAGGATAATTTTTTTAGGATAATTTTTTTATTAAAATATGTAATATATTCATATTTTTACTTTTTAAGTTGTAGTTTATAATATTGGGACATTTTTTTTGTGTTGAGTATAGATTTGATTTTTTAACTGATGATATTATAATTTTTTTATTAAAAAAAAAAAGTAAGTATAGTGTGTGTATAGTGTTTGGAAAGTATAGTGTTTGGAAATTGGAATATATATATATATATGTGTGTGTTTTATTTTAAAAATAAAAAAATTACTTGATTTTTTTAAAAAAAATAAATGATATAACTTAAAAATTAATTTCTTTTATAAAAAAAATTCAACTTTTTATATACTCTAAAAATAGACCCTCGTTATTCACCTCTTAGGTCCCGTTTGTCAATTAACGATTTTTGAATTTTTGATTAAAAATACAAAAAAAAAAGTCAACATAGCATATTTGATAAAAAATATATATATATAAATTAAAAATTAAAAAATTAAATTAAAATATCAGTTTATAGAATATTATATTCAAATTCCTATTACTTTTTAAATACAATAAAATATTTATTTTATAATTTATTTACTACCGCTACTAAATACATATATTGTTATTTTTAATTATGTAAAATGACAAAATTATTTAATTTAAATAAAAAATAACTTTTTACTCCAAAATTAAGTTAAAAAATTAATTTAAGAATTAATTTATTAAATAATCTATTTTAAATTAAATTCAACTTTTTAACTAAAAATACATATATATATATATATATATATATATATTAGCTTATATTGCACGTCGGTAGCATTTTAATATTCTTAATCTCACCATTTAATAAATTTATTAAAAAATTATGGGAAATAAAAGGCAGATAATTCGAAATGGCCGTGTCACGACGTCACGTGGGCAGCAAGCGATCCGACAGGACCAAGTTATCCACGACGCTCGAGGTGTGTGTTGCCGTGGAAACTCGTGATTGGACAGGTGGGACTGTGGGCCCCGTTTTGAGTTATGTCTGTGGTTGGGAGAAGGCGAGATTAGTTGCCACGTGGAATCGTCCGTACGATGGGGTGGGTGGACGGGGAAAATAGTAAGAGAGAGAGAGAGAGAGAGAGAGAGAGAGAAAAGAAGGGAAGTGTCCATATCATTGTCGGCCAATCATAATTATCCGCATTGAGCCACGCTAATTAGTAAGGTCTCCTTTATCAGGTGGAATTACGTTTATGCCACCACACGTTTTATAGAAATTAGGTTCTGTTTGGGAAATTTAAAAAGTTTGATTTTTAAAAAATTTAGGTTTTTTAGGAATAAAGGAAAAAAATAAAAGATAAATTGTTTTGAATAGTTTTTCTATGGTTTTTTGAAAATTAAAATGTTTAATGTGTTTTTATTTTTATTTTTAAATTATAGTGTTTGAAATATATTAACACATTTTATTATTTTTGTGAGTGAAACTAACTTTTTAATTAAATATATTATAATTATTTTATTTTTAAAATGTTAAATATTTGGGATGTGAATATACTTTTTTTTTGTTAATTTGTTATGTTTTTTGGATTTCAAATAATATGGCTTAAATTGATATTTTTGAAAAAAGAACTTTAAGCTATTTCAAATAAGGGCCTAATTATAAAAAAAATACAAGTCAAAGTCACTAAGGGCCCATTTGGCAACTTTAGTTTTAGGCTTTTTAGCTAAAAATGTAAAAAAAAAAAAAATTATCTGGCAAAAAAGTTAAAAAATTAAAAAATAAAACCAAAATGCTAAGTTTTAAAATATTTTATTCAAACTCTAATATTTTTAAAATACAATAATGTGTCTCATTTATAATTTATTTACTACCACTACTAGTCACATATAATTATTAATATCAAACATATAGAATGATAAAATTGTCTAATTTGAATAAAAAATAAAAAAATTAATTTTTTACCCAAATAATCAATTTCAAAAAAACTAGCTTAAAAGTTAAGTTACCAAAATAATTTACTTTGAATTAAATTTAATTTTTTAACTAAAAATTAAAAAAATTAAAAAAAATAATTTTTAAACTAGTTTGCCAATCAAACCCTAAATCAGAGCTTATTCATTTTTTTAATTATTTAAGAAATCATTCAATAAGTAAGAAATGCTAGGTCAATACACTAATATTGAATACCAAATCAATACACATTGGTTATATATCTGTTTAATGTAAGATTATACTGATATGTTTGTTAGCTCAATGGCTTTTTAATTTGATTTTGATGATTTTCATAATTTATTTTATAAGAATAAATATTTTTAAATGGATAATATTTTATAATTTCAAAATGGAAGTGTTAACACATTTTAAACAATCATAGTTGACACCTTAGTCAAAAAAGAATTACTTTTATCTCAAAAGATTCAAACACTTAAGAATTCTTTAATTTGAATTTTTTTGTGTTGATCTTAATTGAAAATTA
>JAOTRH010154117.1:0-13151 GCA_034768845.1 Heliamphora exappendiculata | reverse complement strand
CGTGGAGGGTATATATCCTGAAATCAATAGCCACTCAAGCTGTTGGTTTCCAGGCATCAATTGCAATTGAATGGCCATTTCAATTGTAATTGCCCAGCTATTGAAATCTGAATTTCTATGGCCAATGAAATTCACAGATCCTAACATTTTTCTCTCTTAGTAATCTCTCTCACTCTCCCGTTTTCTCCTACTCTTTCCTCCTCCACACCAAGGGAGGACAGGTGTTGACGGCGGTGGCGGTGGTGGTGACCGGCAACGGTGGGGGGCTGAGACGGTGAGGGGCTGTAGCGCCCGTTCTTCATTTTTCTTTCTTTTTTTTTGAGCTATTACACTCACAATCAATTATAAAATATAAATTATTTCTCGATCAACAACATTCACTACCTTTTGACGACCTAACGTTATCAGTGAACGGTTTCGATTGCCGGTAAATTACTCTTGCAAATTCTAACCGAAGAATTATTGGTTTATAAACTTTATAAGAAAAAAAGAAGAAACAGATTTGATGGCAGGGGCAAAATTGGAACAAATTTAATGAGACAAACGAAACTCTACCGGCGTTAACTGTTAAGGGGTATATGTGTAATAATATTTTAGTCTGTAAGGGGTGTCAGTGTAATTTGTCCAAAAAGATAGGATTGACTGTATTTAATCAAAATCTCAAAGAAGGTCAGTCTAATTTACCCAAAAATTTAATAAGGCATTAAACTAGATGAATTAAAATTGTATTTCAAGTGATCGTTTGGCTATCTAAATATTTATTTTAATCCAAGATGTTGAAAACAAACATAAAATTAGATTAGAAAAACAAACAATACATAGGATAAAATCTTAAACAACTAATCTCAGAACAGCTAATCTTTAAACTGCATATCCTTTTATTTCTATTTAATTACTTGAAATAAACTAGTAAAAGCCTGGTAGGGTTAGTTGACCCTATAGAAGAGGTTTTTTATTATTATTTATAATTATTATAATTATTTTTTAGTTGGTGTATAATTGATCCCTTAAAAAAATATAAATCTCATAATCATATAATATATTATACAATTATCTTCAATGCGTCTCACCAGATTGCTTCTTTCAGTATTTTTATTCTGAATAAAAATGATACATTCGTAATTCCTTAAAAGTTCTGACACAAAATTTTACAAATTATAAATTTAATTATACCACTATCGAATTAATATCTTTCACAATCATAAATATGTAATTTTATGAGCTTAACACCCATTTTATAGAATTAAATATTAAGTTAACTTTTTGTGTGGTTTAATTTAATTATTACTTAATCACACATATTAAAAATAATATTTTCTATAATATTAATAAATACAAGACAGTATGAGATATCCGCTTCCAATATTGCTATTTAGAACTCTAATCACTATGAATCCAGACAATCATTTTCTCTCTCACACACATACGCAAGCACACATAAAGATATAAAGGGCAAATAATAATGTGGAATAAATAATATTGTGGGTCTTATATATTTTTTTAAAATATCAAAAAGTTATAAAATGAATTGTGTGTACGATGAAAAATTTAGTTTATGTTTGGTTAGCGGGGAATAAAGAGTAGGATAAAATTTATAAAGTTATTTATGATCGTTAGATAAAGATAGAGGATAATCTGAAATTTGGTACTAATAATAATAAGGGGCCTGATATTATTAATACCAAGAATATGGTATTAGTAATTAGGTATTCGTTAGATTATTAGTTTTAATATGGCTATATAAATGCGGAATTAGTTATCCGATGAAATAAAAACTGAACATGTACGGTCTACATATTTTTTGTTTCTATATGATCCTTTCTAATTCGTCAATCCAAGCATGCCGTTAGAGTACTTTGCAAGCGATATTATATAATATTTTTAATAAATAGTTAATCGCGAGATATACAGTGTCAGTTGCCTTTTATATCTTAAATACTCAATAAAAATAAATTATTATGTCTATATTATACAATTTATCACCCACAATAGGAAGCATGCTGCGTCTTGTTTGGGGTATTTTTTAAATAAATTTTTATGATTAAATTCGTTCATTACGTAAAATTCGTCGCGTTTGTTATTTACATAAAAACTAATATTCATACGATTCCTATAGCTAAGTGATTGAATATGATCTCTTAATATTATTTTATAAATAAATAAATAAAAATTATAATTTTAAAAAAAAGTATTATTAAACAAATATTACTCAATTACTTAGTTACAGATATTAAATAAATTTAAAATTTTATATGCTAAATAAACTCGACGAGTTCTATATAATAAATAAATTTAATTATAAAAATTTATTTGTAAAAACTCTCCCACTAAAACGCAATACAAGCATGCTGTCCTCTAAGCATAGAACGTTTCCAAATCTTTTATCACTATTATATTAAATAATTGTAGTCCGTAGACTTACGTATTTCAATAATACCAAATAATTACCGTCTGCAGACTAACACTTGATGGAAAAGCCACGTGCGGAAATGTAAGAATGGACACACCTGTTGGAAGATTGAGAACATTTTGATATAATAATTAAATAATAGATATATAATAGACAGCAATACTATAAACTTAAAAATAAAAGTTAAAAATTTATTTAAAAAATAATTTAAATAGTTAAAATTCATATTTAATATGATGTAGAACACATTTTAAATAAATTTTAATTATTTAAATTATTTTTTAAATATTTTTTTAAGTTTTATTTATAAATTTATGGCATTACTGTATAATAGAAATTAATGGTGAACTATGCTGATATCCTATAGGAAATCTTATTTATTGGGTGATGGTAATGGACGGTAGATAATTTTACTTAGTTTATGTATGGATTAGGTTTTTTTTTTTGGCATATTTTTTAGTTTTTTGGTTTTTTTTTGTAAAAAAATAAATATAAATATATATTAAAAAAATCCGTTGAAACCAAATAAGTAAATTTTTTAAAATTTTTTAAGTAAAAAAAAACTCATAAAAAAATTAGTTCAAATATAAGCTCATTCATTTTTTGAGGAGAAGTGCGTTAGTATTTTTTTTATTTAATTTGTGGTTGGATAAATTTTTTTAAAGCATTTTTATAGTGGTGTTTTTTTTTGGCTTGTTTGGAATTTTACGTTTTAATATAAATTTTTTACTTTTTTATTTTATTTTATCGTGATAAAACAAATTTAAAAAGTATGACCATTATGGTTAAAATTAAAAAAAATAATTTAAGATTATTTTTTTCATAAAAGTCTTCAAATGTTTTTTTTTTGTTTTATCATTTTTTTTATTTTCTAAAAATGAACATTAAAAATATGTATGTTTAAGATATTGCATGTTATGAAAAATTTACAAAAAAAAGTATTTATAAAAAAATATTTAAAACGCAAGCTGAATAATTAACATGCTAAGAACTCGAATTCTCTCTATTTCTCGTTTGCTTATTAGTGTACTTGTATTATTAAGAGGTGGACTTGTACGAACTTGTACATAATTTATGCTAATTTATTAAGCACATTACATTATTAAGATGCTGAACTTAGTAAATAATTTATTTAAGACAGGCTATCTTGAGAATATTGACACGAAAATTTAGCTTGTTCTAATCGAACTTAGGCGAGTGTATGTCAAAAACTGATGACGAAACCCAGACTCCATCGACTTGTAAGCACGATTCTCCCTCACTTGTCCTTTTTCTTTGTGCTTTAAGATTGGTTTAGCCCATTTTTTTCTCTCTTTCCTCCTTTTTTGTTTTAAGACTTCAATTAGAAATGGACAAACTTAGAAAATTGGTAGCGACATTGGAGGCAAGGCGAACTTTTTGGCATCGGTTCCAAGTCCTCGACGATGTTGGTATCACTTTGGCAAATCCCAACGACTCGCGCAAAGAGAATTGTGACAAGCTTCCCCTTCCACTAGTCGCCATAATGAAAGGAGGAGTTCGATTCCCACTCCATCCTCTTTTTTGCCGAACACGTCAGCATTACAGGGTGAGCCCGATGCAAGTATCATCTAACGTGTTTATGGTGATAATGGGTGGAGCTGAATCGGATCTTAGGTACCAACCTCAGTATCTGGGACATTATGTACTGTTATAACATTGTTCAGCATAGCACGTCGTCAAACTATCTCAAGGCCAAGAGGGAAAATGATAAATTGGTGATTGAACTTCCAGACTCAGGCAAAGACGTCGAAGACAATTTTCTTTACATCACCGAAAACTTCGAGTTCGGCCCTGGTGAGGTGCATGACATTTTCACAGTTTCCCAGAAAAAATGGACGTTGCCCTGATAGCTTCATCACCAACTGTTTGTTTGTTTGCTAGTTTCAATTTCCCTTCCGCTTTCCTTTGTTCTATGTTCTTACGCCTTTTTCTTCTCAGCCCATGTGAGCTTGCCAACAACCGAGCTCATGACCCTTTGCCTCGTGTTCATCTTGAAGACTTAGAGAAAGTCTGGGCATACGAAGGACTGCCCGAACTGCTAGGACTAGGGCAAGATGCTCATATCTTGCTTAAGTACATTCCTACGTAGTGGAGCTTCATCCAGCTGAGCACATATGGTGTCCGAGTTGCTGCTCCTACTTCAGCATCAATTAACGTACTCGAGGCGGTGGTCCTGCCCTTCGCCCGAGCAAAAGGACAGGTGACGATTGCACAACCTTCACTCACAATTGATGAGCCCGGTCATTCATCCCTGGGATATACCATTCCAGGGATGAAGAATGGCCAAAAGAAAGGCCCCTGCAACTGACTTGACAGAGTTTTTGACACTCGCCGGCTCCAAGAAGATGATCACCGTCACTACGGTTGCTCGGGTTGAAGAGCTCCGTCGTGCTAAAGCAACCAATCTAGCTTTCGAGCTCTCGGGAGCTACTTCGGAGGGCGCCACGCCACCTGCCCCAAAGAAGGCAAGGAAGTCTGGAGTGGTAAAGGGCGGTGAGAAGGCGAAGGCAGCCGAGATGGAGAAAGAAAAAGAGAAGGAGAAGGAGAGGGAGAAGAAGGACAAGGGAAAGGAAAAAAGGGTGGTTAAGGCCATAGAGGGTCCTAAGCCATGGATCCCCATTTTGTCCAAGGGGGATCGCCCCATTACTGTCAAATATAGGGTTGGGTCCCCTGAAATACCCTTTAGGCTGTCGAAAGCTCTACTTCTGCTAGCTAACATGGAGGAAGTCCATGAATTTCCCCATGAAAAGTTAATCAAATCCACCATCCGTCATTCTATTCAGGTACTTTTCATTTAACACATCCTTGTATCTTTTCCTCGGCCTTCTCTTTATTTTTATCGATTGGTTTTGATTTTCCTTTCTCAGAGCCTGCAATGTCTAACGGCCATGGTGAAGTGCGTTGAGGCGCAGGAATACAAGCTCACCAGACCCTGCCAAGCCAACTTTAATTACCTCAAGCAGATCGACAAACTGGAGGCCAGTTTTCAGGAGAAGACCAAGTTTGCTGGCGTTGCTCAAGCATGGGTCTCTAAGTTGAAAATTATGGAGATTGCCCTGAAGAGGCAGTTGAAAGAAAAAGAAGACCTTCTCTTGGCTTTCTAGGCTCAACTCGGGAAGACCGAAGGCGAGCTAGCCCTGGCCCAAGAGAAGGCCTATGTTGAGGGGGTAGCCGAAGTTACCGAGAGTTACAAGGGGCAAATCCCTAAACATAGTTATGGGCCAAACTCCTTTTTACCGAACTCATTGGAAGCTACTTGTAATGTTCCTAAACTCCTGCACGAAAAAGAACAACGTTAGTCCTTTTCGGCCTAGTTTGACGGGAAAGCACTCTGACGTTCAAGTTAGATTTCTCTCTGAGAGGTTTCTAAGGATGAACTTGGTTGGAATTGCATACCTGGGGCCTTAGAGGTTTCTGCTTTATCTTTGATCAATCTTGGCCATCTTGGAAAATCAATTCTTCACTTCTCGAACTGCCGTGGTGGGAATTAAGTCCTTATTAGTTATCTCTTAGCCCATGTCTTGACAAGTTGAACTAACTTGTTATGAGCTTTTCATTGTGGGCCGGCCTTACTGAGTGGTCCCCGATATTACTGCATTTGGGTTGAGCTCTAAACCCATTATTTTATCCACATCCAATAATATAATTATAAATAATATCTATCTTATTAAAATTGATCATTTTTATCTCCATATATATTTCTCTAAAATTCTCGCATCTCAATATAGAAGGCTAGTAATTAAGCCTTTATATATAAATTTAGAAAGCTGATTACTAAGACGATACCATTAATCCTATTAAATTTTGTAACAAAATAATAATATACATAAACCATTTATATGGCCATTATGGTATTAAATATGTTATATAAATATTTTGTAATGGCTAATATAGTAAATAGACCACTAATAATAACCTATTTAAATTTGTAATGGATAATAATAAATACAAAATAATTTTTGTTGTAAATTTCTGATTAAATAATAATATTTTTTACTATTTTATTTTATTGAAAATTCTCTAATAGCTAGAAGGTAAAAAGTGACCCACATATTTAGTATACATTGTTATTATTTATTTATTAGGAGTATTACGTAGCATCGCCTATTCGCGTACATGGTATTTTGAAAATATTTAATTATTATTATTTTAATAATTTTACCTTTAAATAGGTAAATGTGAGGAGCTTGGCAGCTCAGTGGTTTTAATCTTATAGGCTCATCACCCGGTCAACGGTTCGAGTCTCTTCAACTCCTTTCTTCCCTCCCCTTCTCTTCCTTTCCCTTCCCGCTGCCCATGTACTTCCATAAAAAAAAAAACTAGGTAAATGTTTTAATTTTATATCATTTTTTATAGCAACATTTCCAACGAGAGAATGTGATTTATTCCTAATAAGCTTTTATATATATATATATATATATAAAATTTGTTTTTTTAAACAGAGTTTTTATGAAGTACATTGCATACATAGTAGCGAAATTTGTGTAAAAAAGAGTACAAAATAAGGTTCGATTTGTCAGACCCATCCATAATAGTGTTTCTTTTGTGAGACTCACATTATTATATTATAGGAGATCAACGACTATAATACTGTAGTATGAAACGAATCTGTATTAAGGACATAACATTAAACGCCAGTTTTGATTTACTTTCGTCGTTAAATTCATTCATTATGTGAATTCAATTTTAAGATTTTATTTTATTTATCATAAATGCGCAAAATATATACTAATTTTTTCGACATATATAATTGCTATAATCAATTATATAGAAGAATAATATTATTTAATATTAAAAAACATAAAAGGTAGTTTCTTATTTAGTCAAAAAAAATCTAAAAAATTCAAATTTCAAAACTAATTTATTTCTATTTTAAACTTATAAAAAGAGTCTAAGTACACAAATTTAAATCACATAATCAATTGTAGATTAGTATTTTTACCAATAACAATATGTATCTTTTTATTTTTATTTTTTCAAACAAGACATTTTCTTACGGGTAACAATTAGTGTTATGTGATTAATTTAGTGATTTGAACATAGTTCTTAATACCGTAGTAGATAATGTACTAATTACTCATTAGTACAGTACATACTGATACTTTTTTTTGAAAAGTATTATAAATATTATAAATACAAGATACTATTTCAAATTTAATGCTATAAAATATTATAAATATTTTTTAAAAAATAATGTTCAACAATAAAATAATATAGCATAACATAAATATTTATCTAACATAATATTTTAAGTAATTAACCCAAGTTAATTTTTAATCTCATTATTTATAATGAGGTAGCTAACTTGAAAGTGATATAAACTTAATGTTTGAAATTTTTGATAATGATAACATTAATTAATCATGTATGTTATATTTGAAACTTTAATTAAAGTTGAGAATTAAAAGAAAATATAAAAACAAAAATATAAGTGAAAAATAACCTTTTAAGAAAATTACATATGGATCAGTACATACCCCAAATTTTTCTGTATGGACCAGTATAGACAATTACTTTAATTGATATGAAATTATATAATTAACCAATTGATTTTATTTTAAACCGAAATGTGCCAATACGATATTAAGTACTATCTATAGTATTATTAAAAAGAACACCCAAAATGGTGAGAATAAAATTATCCCAATTTTTAAAATTTTAAAATAATCCCTCAACTGCAAATTACTACAAAAAAAAGCATAAATAAAACAAATTATAAAAATCTATACTATCTATACTATTATAAATAAAACTAATTATAAAAACCTATACTATCTATACTATTATCCACGTGTGCCATTGCTAGTGATTTTAAATGCGTGCACTTGATCAAACTAATTACAGTCTGTTTGGTTTAAGTAAATTAAAGAAAATATAAAAAAAATAAAATTCTTTCATATCTTATCAAACTCTACTTTTTAAATATCTTCAAATTAGAGAAATTTGGATAGAAATTAATTTAAATGATTAACTATTTTTATAATACCTAATTTATTTATTTAAAAATAAAAAACGTAAAAAAGTAAAAACAAATACAAAATTATTTTCGTAAAATAATTGTTCTCTTTTCTTTAAGTCTATCTAAACAAAAGTATAGAAAAATTAAATATTTTGTCTTTTATTAATCCAAACAAAAAGAAAAAAAATATAATTATTATTTTTCCTTTATTTTTTTTCCTTATAACTTAAGAAGACAAATTATAAATTTTTTTTCCCTCTAATTAATAACCAAACTGGCTGCTAAGCTCAACTCAGCGCATAAAAAAACAAACTATTCTCATTTCCGCAAACAAGGCTAATTGTTTGATCGCTTATAACTCATAGCCAAACTCATAAATCCCCAATCCACCAATTTGCCACTGTTCGTCATCGACGCGAACACCAAATACCCTGTATGCCTGAGAAAAGCCAAATGAGTACAGGTAACTCCGCTATCGTTCTTTTGTATTACTTTCAAATTCTCGTTTCTGATGATAGTGCTTTTAATAAAATGGTTCGAGAGCTTGCCTTGTATTTATAACTGGATCGCAGGTTGTATAACTCGATCCACGATTTTCCAATTTTGATGCATGTTGTTGTTCATTACTAGTATATACATATATCAATCCTTTGTATTACTTTCAAATCCTAGTTTCTGATGCTCAATTCTACCAATGCTTTCAATCAAATGGTTCGAAATTCTTCCTTGAATTTATAATTGGATCGCAAGTTGCGGAACTCGATCCACACTTTTCCGTTCTTGATGCGTGGTGTTGTTCATTACTAGGATATGCATATTTATATAATAGCCGTCAGGTGCAAATAAGAAAACGAAATTTGGGTTGGGAAGAGTCCGAGAAGAGGAAGAAGTGTAAACTGTAAAAACGTGAGTATTGAATGGGGGAAAACTGTTTGGACATAGGTTGTTGGATTAGGGTTTTTTCTTTTCTTTTTTGTTTTAAATTGCCCTTATAATAAGAGGAATTTGTACTAGAAGAATTGTAAAAAAATAGGGGTACTTTAGGTAGACAAAAAATGTGAATTGGGTTTCCGTTATAAGTTGAGAATGAGTTCCTGCGGTGCCTTGGGCACAACAGGATTTGCTATGCTTCAAAATGGTGTTAAGTTTTTACATAATTTTACGATTTGAATTGTTCATATTATAGACCTTGCCGATTACATTACTCAAGCAAACAATTGAATTTACTGAACATAGTTAAACAAATATGATCAGATCACGTGGCTAACTTTGTCTAATAAATCTGATTTTTTGTGAGAACAGTGTATTCGACCAGATCTACAATATAAACGTTTTAAATCATAAAATTATGTAAAAAATTAATACCATTTTAAAACAAAGCAAACCCTGCTGTGCTGTGCGTTGGGCACAACAGGGACCTTGTTCCGTTATAAGTTCACACGAAATGGAGTGTTGTATTTTATAATAGTAATAGATACTCGAGTGGATGTACACAGGTAATGATATATTTGCAAAATGGGAGAGAAGATTGTGGTACTGTTAGAAAAAGTGAGGTAGTGGGACAGTGATAACTGCTTTTACATATTTGTTCTTAATAATTGGGATATTTTATGATTCTTTTGATATGTGATCGGTTGTGATTCATGGCTATTTTTGAGAATCGAAAAATGTGAGCCAAACTTCAAAAAGTGTCTAGACCAAATTGGCAGTTGATTTTATATAATAGTATGTATAGATATGTGTGTTTCTAAGAGGGCATCAATCTTTACCTTGTGGTTTGCCTGGAAGTACACCTATGATTTGTGAGTGAAAATTAATCATGTGATTTAGTTAATTAGAGTGAGCTGCAAATTGGGTATAGCCGTTTTATATCCCTTTTTTATGCTTCATTTTAACAGTGTATATTTTGCAGTTTACTACAAAACATGAGTAAAATGCAGTTACCCTACACGTAAGTTGTGTTTTGGAGATATTGTTTGTGTTGGGTTTCATTTGTATTTTTGATCTATTTGTCACTGTGTGGTATGTCAAGTATATATTTTTGCATTGCGTCTCACATATTGAAAAGCACAAGATGCGCACGTTCTGATAAATCATGATATAGAAATATATAAAAAAAATGTATCTAATTCTTCCAAAGTGGAAATGAGATGAACCCAAGAGATGTTTTGTCAGGTATTCGTTCCTTGGTTATATGTAGCTCTGAAACTTATGTTTTTTTTTTAACATAACTTTGTATTCTTCATAATTTTGTGTTTCACATTATCCAATCTGCTCAAATCATTGGTTCAAAATCGTTAGAATATTCAACCAAACTGCCACAGTTTTGAGGATATATGGTTTGATGGTGAATATTTTTTTTTCCCAAAGGATTGGTTGGTTGAATATTTTTTCTCAAATGATCTAAACCAACCCTTGAAGTGGAGTTCGGTCGAGTTTCTTATATTGGCTTCTAATTTTGTGTAGTTATCTTTGTATCTTCTTGGAGTTTTTAGTACTTGTTTGTAATGCAACCTTTAGTATTAGTTCAGTGTTTGTTAGAGGATTATTTTGTCGCACTAAATCCATAAAGATACTTGATGTTCACCTCTTTCTGGTACTGACTGGTTTCTCAAATACAAAATTATGTCTTTAAGTATAAAATTAATATAGATTCTGGAGGCGTTTAAAGGTGGACTATGGTGATCCATGTCAGACTAGTGGTTTTCGAGAAACACTAAATAGAAATCATGTTTCATATTAAGCAAAAGTTTTCTTTGATAGATGTCACATCATGTGCATTATTTTAAACAAGTGTTGTCAACAAACTCTAATACTGCAGCGATTGGCACATTGGAACATACTTGTTGAAACATGGTACACTTTCACTCTGAAACAGAAATGTAGCCATCCAAAGCAATCCAAATGTTTTTTTCCTCTTTAATTTCCTTAAAGTTCCGTTTGAAGGAAAATAATCAAGCATATCTAGCGCGATTGAGTGGAGTTTTGACAGGATTTGTTTTTTTCAAACGGCCAAAACACACTTAGTAACGTGTCATTACATCATAGTTAATCAAGAGTTAATACGTGAGGTTTTGCCAATAGTACTATCTATTATCCCATCATCAACTAGTTTTGGTACGCTGAATCCCAAATCCTACCAGTGTACTGCCGCAGGCCAAAAGGCTACTCTCCTAATTTCCCCCTTCTCCACAACTTACAGGGCCCATGCCAGATTCTCATCTGCAACGATACAATTTATCTTCTTGTTCTCTGATCTTTTAAATCTTTTTATGAGCTCTTCCAGCTTCCCAGGCATCACCTAAAAGATTGGTTTCATTAACTTTCCCAAGTCATTCCTATCCTCCCAGGGTTCTAGATGGCTTGGAATCGAAACCAGATTTACATGATTCTCCATACTATCTTTGCTTGACAATACATTCATAACCATTTCGTAATTGAAGTTATTAAATTGGTTGTTCACAAATGTTATTTTGAAATTGTGTTGTATTAAGCAATGTGCACTATCACGGGCCAAAATTTTCACCTTGTGCCCCGGGTGGTACCAGTCAATGCACCCCTGAAAACCTAAGTCAGCCTTTCCCATTAAATTCCGCACGGTGTGCAAGTGTAGTGAAAATCTTAGCCTGTGACAACACGCTCCAGCATGGGAATCACATGGCCTTGTGCAGGATAAGGTATAACTAAAATAACGATGTTCCCATATTAGTTCGTTTGTTTAATCCCTGCAGAAGTTTCTAATATGACAAGTGCTTCTTGACCTCAATCTTCATACTACTTAGTCTTTTGTTTTTGTATTTTTTATAGGAGTACGCCTGTCAATTTTTTCATTTATCTAATATATTAGAGAATTGTAAGACGTGCGGCCTAGCTGCCACCTAAAAGTATTTTATCTATTTTGGCCCAGTTCCATGGTTAACCTCAGGGATGGACACAAGATTTTAATTTAGGAGGGGTGAAAGGTTCTTATAATCACTTAAGGGGATGGATATTAGATTTCTTAAACAAACTCGGGAGGGTGAACTTATACAATCTTGAAATATTTGGAATTAATACTATTATAATTATTAAAATTTTCAAAACTAGGGGGAATCTACCTCCATTCGCCTCCGGGTCCGGCTTTGTTTAACCTCGTAGGCTTGTGCCTTTATCTCTCTGGGCATTAAGTTGTCCAAAGCGTGCCTCCAAATTGGAAGTGTCGTATGACGTCTTATAAGTCCATCTTGAACACCGTCCACATTGACATGCGATGCCAACAACAATGAATGGAATCTCTTCATGTTTTGCATCAGGAAAGAGTTAAGCATGTTTACGAGAGTCTCATTTACATAACCCTGAAATAACATTCGACAATTCAAATAATCTTATTAACTTAACGTGGTTTGGGATTTGTAGACTTATGCGGATTTTTTGTATACTGATTCATTAGTGCACCAATCATTTGCTCCTGTACTTTCGAAAGAATTTATTAATAATTGGACTGTATCATCGGAAGTTACTGAAGCAGAGCTGAATATATGTTGATAGGTGCTGCTGGTGCCAGAGTAGATCGAGGCACTTGATTTTTTAGGAACCGGGACCAGTACACTGTCTGCAAAACTTGGTTTTTCCAACTCCTGTTATCAGAATTAGGTAATTTCTATTTGTTCGTAGCTCCATTTTTGGATTTCTAAATTTTTCAAAGGAAAAGATAATTGAAAGAAAGTAAAATTACTCATGCATAGCCATTCATTTTTGATTTTGTCGAAACCCTTACTTTAT
>JAOTRH010154076.1:0-13153 GCA_034768845.1 Heliamphora exappendiculata | reverse complement strand
CGGACGCGTTGGGTGGAAGCGCCACGCAGATGGGCGCTCCCTGAAGCGGATTCGACCCGGTCGCCTCCGTACCCTCGCCCTGCAACTGTTGCAACACCTCCCGCATTTCAGAGGGGGTCAGACGGGCGATGACAGTGGTTATTTTGCTCATGACTACTCGACTCCTGTGATGTTTAGGGGCTGCCTGCTCATGACTCGCGCGGCGAGTCGGTTGAGAAGAAGGCTCGAATCGGCGAAACGTGCACGTTGCTGGGCCGCGTCTGCGGCGCCCCGCGCGCCTGCCCAGGGGAAATGCAGCATGGTTTTGCCGAAGACCGCCTGGCATGCGGCCAGGTAGGGTCCGAGATCCTGCAGAGCCACGTGCCAGACGGCATCGGCATCAGGACTGGGCACGATGGCGCGGTCCTGGTGGTCTCTGACGAGCTGCCAGAAGCACAGATACTCAAATATCCCGCGGACGATTCTCGCGCGGCTCCAGGTTCGTTCTGACCGGGCCACGAGCAGGGGCAGGCCGGTGGTCAACATCTGATAGATGTCTGGATCGAGCGCGGTCCGCTCGTTGGTGTCGGCGGCTCCCGGGGTCCCGTTCATGCGTGGCTCGTTGAGGCGTGGATGACGCCTCAAACAATAGACGCGGTAGCGGCGCTCCCGATGCAACGAGCTCTGAACAGAGCTCACCGATCTCTAATCTGCAGGCGTTATTTGTCTATCATCAAGGGGTTGCACCTTGCGGCAGCGAGCCGGTCGCGAGCGCGCGTTGCAACGGTTGCAGGATCCAGGGCTGGGCATGTTCCTTCCCGAGGTCTGTCAACGACCCATTCAGGAGGGCCACGGCCCGCTGCCGGTCGCCCTGTCGCAGGAGAATCTGTCCGCGCAGTCCCGCAAGTCGCGCCTCCCAGTGACCATTGGCCTCGGCTGCACCCAGGGCACTCGTATTGAGTGACTGCGCGAGAGAGTCGGCTTCCTGGAAAACTCCCGCGTCGTTCAAGGCCTCCGCCAGATAGAACGTCACGAGTTGGGTGAAGGGCGCGCTGGGACCGAGCGCCCGGAGCAGTTGGCCATGGACTGACTGGAGGTCGGCCAGCGCGCGATCCCGTCTCCCGGCGAGATATTCCAAGGCACCGAGGCTGCCATAGATTCCCAATGTCCCGGGGCCCTGAGGTCCGAGACGCGCCTGGACAATTTCCAGTGCGCGTTGCTCGGAGTGGATCGCCTCGTCCCAACGACCCTCGGCCTGGTAGGTTGCCGCCAGGTGATTCCACGCAAGTCCCGTGAGGTAGTTGTCCGTCCCCAACACGCGCTCGGTGGTTGCAATCGTGTCGCGCATGGCGCCTTCCGCTTCCGGATAGTGCCCCAAATTGGTGAGCGCGAGCCCGTATTGGAGATGGGCCTTGGTCCAGTCGAGGGCGCCGACCGACTCGGCTGCGTAGCGGTTGCTCATGAGGTCGCGCAGTATGTTGATGGCGTCCTCGTTGCGATTCAGCCGCACATAACACCAGGCGAGGTTGGAGTGGATCCGGAGCAACCAGACCGGATCGTCAGGCTCCAATGCGGCCCGGACCCGGTCCGCGCCCGCGAATGCCGTCAGGGCACGATCCGGCCGGAACTGCATGAGCTCGTTGTTTCCTCGCGACCACAGGGCGAGCAGCGTCAGAGAAGACGACTCGCGCAGCTTTGGTCCGGCACGCGTGTCGGCGGCGGCCAGCAGGGCGCCCGCTTCTTTATATTGACCGCGCATGTCGAGGGTCCGCACCAGCGCGTACTCGGCATTCAGGATGGTCATGTCATCCGCGGCCGGGTCGGCTTGCAACGTGTTGAGAGCCTGGCGCTGATAGAATTCGGCGCGCGCGTAGTTGGTTTGGCCGAAATAGGCCCGGGCCAGCGCCAGCTGAACGGAGGCCCTGGTCAGCGAATCGGTGCGAAAACGCGCATCCAGCCGGCGCTCCGCGCGTAACAGCGCGTCATTGATGGTGGCATCGCGGTTGCCACCCGGCAGGACCGGGTCGCCGGCTCCCAACACGTCATCATTCAGGAATGTGCTGATGGCCTCCGCCCGGTTTCGTTCCAGCTCCGCCTGCCGGTGCGCCCGTTCCTGCGCACCGTACATCCACATGCTGGCCAGCAGTGCGGCGCTGAGACTCGCAAATCCGAATGCGAGCCACGGGCGTCGGGCCCGGGACCGCTCCAGCTCTCGCTCCTGGAGCGTCGCTTTCAGCTTCATTTCGTCCTGCCAGCGGGCCTGTTGGCGCCTCTTCTCCAGCATCCGTACCCGGTCAATCAGGTCGCCGACGCTGGCCAGGCGCTGTGCCGGATCGCTGTCCGTGGCTGCCGAAATATCCTCACGCAGGAAATCGTCGTCGATGTCACGCTCCCATCCCGGGCCGGGCATCTTGCTGAAATCGCCGGCCAACAGTTGATAGAGCAACAGCCCGAGCGCATACACATCCGAGCGCTGTGTGGCCGCCTGTCCCCCGCGCAGCTCGGGCGCGAGATAGAAGGGCGTGCCGGAACGGGAATCCGCGTCGAGCGCCTGTGTGAGTGTCAGACCGAGGGGATCGATGCCATAACGCTTGAGATGGGCCGTATCGAGCAGCCGCCCGCTGCCGAAATCGGCCAGCCGCGCTTGCCACCCCGTGGGCGCCGCGTCGATCAGAATGTTGGAGGGTTTCAGGTCCTTGTGAAGAACTCCTACACTGTGCGCGGCGCGCAGCGACTCGGCTATGCCCAGAAACAGCTCCAGCCGTTGCCGGCGGGTCAGCCCGGCGAGGCGGTTCTGCTCGCGGGCCCAGGCGGCCAGGTTGTCACCGCCATACTGACACTCCATGTAGTAGGGCGGAGTCTCGAAGTTCCAACCGTGCACGGCGACGATATCCGGCCTTTCCCCGAGGGCCGCGCGCAACAGCATGGAAAGGGTGACCTCACGTTTGAGTGACGTCAGTCGGACATTGTCAGCCGCAAACTTGAATACACGCAGCTCGCCGTCCGTGCAGCGGCGCGCGCGCCAGACTTCGGCACCGCGGGTTTGATCCAACAATCGATCGAGGATGAACTCCGCCTTGTGCGGCACGGGTCCGCCGACTTCCAGCTTCAACACACTCGAGGGCAGGCTGCCAACCAGCGTCCGCGTCACTCCGCCGTTGCGGGCCATGTCAAAGCGGTATCCCTTGCCATGCACTGTGACAATGTGCCCGGCATTCTCATCGGTGAGAGCCTGGCGCAGTTTCTTCGCCGCGCTGGGAATGACGGCGTCGCTCACTTCCTCCGACTGCCAGACGGTATCGAGGAGCGTGTCCTTGCTCAGGAGCTGCCCTCGCGCGCGCAGCAGTGCCGCCAGGAGGTCCAGGGGCCTGGGCTCGATGTCGACCGCCAGGTCGCCGACACGCAATTCCATCCGGCCTTCATCGAAGACCGCGGATCCGAAGCGGTATCGGTACAGCGGACTGTCGCCGCTTCCCGGGGAGTGTTTGCCAGTATCCATGCCGTGATCAGTTCTAATTATTGTCAAACATCGCGGCTTCCAACCCGCCGCCTCATTGTAGGCGCGCCTGCCGAAATCGCCAGTGCGGCGCGCGCTCCCGAGTCAGCCGGCAGGCACTCTCCGGATCGTCGGGCTCCGTGGTTGGCGGAAATCAAGAGCCCCCGCTTCAGTGTGGAATCCGATCCCATCAGTCAGGCCGATCAAATCAATCACATCCACTGGCATGGGCAATGGGTTCACGACAATGACTATTCGGGGCAAAGGGATTTCGCGGGGATGCGTCGTGAGTCGGTGACTTGCGATGCAGTGCCCAAGGATTCCTAGTCGCACAGTCAGCGGCCAGGAACGTCGTTCCGGCGCGCGGTGCCTGCACCCTCGGGATGGGTTTTGAAAATCAGGTTTACGCTCACTCCGGGCATGCCGGGTGTGTCGCGAGACATCAAGACCTCGCTGTCCACTGACGGCTCCTTCTCGCCAACCCGGGCCAGCCAGGTTACGACAGAGGATCCCCCGGGAACCTGGGCGTGCTTGACAGGATCACCCAGGCGCGAAAGTTTGCTCAGTGCGGATTCCGCGGCTGTTGCGTCCAGCTCGGGTCCATAGATTCCACAACCAAACACGTGAACCGTACCGTTAGCCACATCATTCGAAGAGAGCATGAGCGGCGCGCTGGTTCCAGTGCCCGACGGGACGAGCCAGTTCTTCTGCCTGAAGACCGCGCCGTCTGGCATGGGAATGCTGCGTTCCATGGCAACTTCGTAGTGGGCGTCGGTAGCCCGTTTCCCCAGCTCCTCAAAGGTGCTGACTCTGCTGAGGCAATAGGTATCAAAGAGCGAGGCAGCCAGACTGGTGATATCGACCTGCGCGGTCGACGAGGCCGGCTGACCTTGCGCCACAATCAGAAACAGCACCGCAATACCGATCCGCCTGCCCATGGATCCGGCTCCGTTTTTTAATGTCCCGCAAGGAGTGTGTTACTCAATGGTGGCAAAATTGTGGCGAGAGCGCTTGCGCGCTCTGCCATACTCCGAATACATGAAGGTTGTCATTTTTGCAGCCCTTTTTGTAGCCGCGGCCTCCGCCGCGCTCGCCCAGGATCTGGCAATCACCCATGCCACGGTCTACGCTTCTCCGGAGACGCCCGCACTCAGAGACGTAACACTGGTGATCCGGCGTGGCGAGATCACCAGTGTAGGAAAGCAAGTTTCCAAACCTCGGGGGACAGAGGTCCTCGACTGCGCAGGCTGTACGGTATTGGCCGGCTTTTGGAACGCGCACGTTCATTTCACTGAGCCCAAGTGGAGCGATGCCGCGCATCAGCCAGCAGAGCAACTCGCCACTCATGTCAGTGAGATGTTGACTCATTCAGGTTTCACGACCGTGGTGGATACCGGATCGGATGGGGCCAATACTCTAGCGCTGCGGCAACGGGTGGACAGTGGTGAAGTGCCCGGTCCGCGCATCCTGACGGCAGGCCTGCCGATTTTCCCTGCGCATGCGTTGCCGTACTACATTGCCGATCTTCCACCGGAGTTCAAAGCAAAGCTGGGGCAGCCGGCAACGGCTCTAGAGGCTGCCGCGTTTGTTGCTGCCAACCGCACTGCCGGCACGGATATTGTCAAGCTCTTCACCGGCTCGATTGTGGCTCCCAATCACATCACAGCGATGCCGGTCGACATCGCACGTGCCGCTGTCGAGGAAGCGCACCGTTACCGGCAGTTGGTTTTTTCACATTCCACGAATCTCGAGGGCACCCAAGTAGCGATTGATGCCGGAGTGGACGTTCTTGCGCATACGCCGGAAGCGACAGAGGGCATTGATGCCAATTTCCTCCGGCGCTTGATTGCGCAACACATGACGATCGTCCCGACGCTGAAACTGTTCTCCCGTGATCTCGATATCGCGAAAATCCGGGCGCTCGATCTGGAGTTTCACCGGCTCGGAGGCCGCCTCGTCTATGGCACCGATACGGGATTCCTGACCGACTACGATCAGGGCGAGGAGTTTCGGCAGCTGAGTCAGGCGGGGTTCGGTTTCCGGGACATATTGGCCATGCTGACCACCGCTCCAGCGGAGCTTTTC
Source organism: Heliamphora exappendiculata (assembly GCA_034768845.1). Lineage (NCBI taxonomy): Eukaryota > Viridiplantae > Streptophyta > Magnoliopsida > Ericales > Sarraceniaceae > Heliamphora > Heliamphora exappendiculata. The sequence continues at coordinate 7,593 of JAOTRH010154076.1, read as the reverse complement.
CACCTCTCGCAACACGAAGGCAGGGTGGCTGTTGGCATGCGCGGGGACCTTACAATTCTGTCGCGTGATCCTGGCGATGGGGATGCGATGGCGTTTACTGCAGTGAAGTATGCGATTCGGGGTGGCAAGGTGATCTGGGCCGAAGGGTCGCGGCGAAAGCACAGGCCGCCCGTTTGACGACGGGGGCTATTGGCTGAGGGTGCTCGTCGGCCGCTCTCTACTTCCGTATAGGGTGGGCGCTGGCAGCAACCGTTGCAATTTTCTGCACCTCCGCGCGTGCCTGCTCCAGTGGCATTTGGGCGATCACTCCGGATTGCTCCGGGTGTTTATTGAGGTAGTACGCGATGTCGGCGGCGTATGGACTTTCGGATATCAACGAAAGCAGGCTCAGGGTCATCGGCGCCGCGCCGTGCAATACGACCCGGTCGAAATCGGCAAACAGGTGTTTGCGCGGTTTGATTGCCGCCATGAATTTTGCAACTTCGGGCTGGGTACTCGCCTGCTCACGGTTGTGTTGATCATTGACCTCCTCAATTCGTTTCCGCTGCTCAATATCCTGATTGAACGGATTCGGATTGATGGGGTTTGGCAGCGTCTGGGGCATCTGCGCATGAGCAGTTGCTGCAGCCGCCAGCGTAATCACAGTCAGGCAGGCACCGCGAAACATCGTGCTTCCCTCATTCATTATGTTTATTAAACGCCGTACGCGCAGCAGCAGTTTACTTTGATGGATTCCCGGTTTCCATGGTTTCGGGCGAGTGGTGAGCACTCACGAAGGTCGGGCGCTTCCGGGCCCCGAGTCCGAGTGGTCTGGTCAGGCCGCCTCGAACGTACCTTCATGTGTCATACTAACTCCAGTCTGCCGGCTCTTCGAAAATTTTGATGTTCGCCGCCCGATTGCGAGGTACACACAGGATATTCGCATGAACCATATGAAGGTACGTGGTGATATCAGGAAAACTGGCGGATCAGGCTGACTCCAGTGAGACGCGCCGAAATCTATGTGCTCATTGTGCTGTTGTGTCTCGGCAGTGCCTCCGCGGTCGCCGGCGTGCTCACGGCTCCGCCAGAAGACTTGGAAGTGTCACTGGTTACCTACGGGCCCGGGCAGGTCTATTGGGAGCGATTCGGTCACAACGCCATCCGAATTCGCGACCGCGTGTCAGGTGAATCGGGAGACTTCAACTACGGCGTCTTCGACTTTGAAGACCGCGCATTCCTCCTGAACTTTGCGCGGGGTCACATGAGTTACATGATCGACGCCGAGCTCAGCGACGTCAATCAGCAGGACTACATCGACACGGGGCGGTCGGTCCTCGAGCAGCGACTCGCATTGTCCGCAGAACAGGCGGGGAAACTGCGAGCGTTCCTGATCTGGAACCTGCAACCGGAAAATCTGAAGTATGAGTACGACTACCTGACCAGCAACTGTTCAACCCGAATTCGAGATGTATTGAATTCGGTGTTGGGAGGTGTCCTGCAGCAGGCGCTGGCTGCGCGTCCCGCGCCGCTGACCTACCGTCAGCAGATCGATCGCTTGATGGCCCCTCAGCCGTTGATGATGGTTCCCATGGACCTGGGAATGGGGCCATCTACGGACCGCCCGTTGAACGAGTGGCAAGAGAGCTTCCTGCCGATGGTGCTCGCACGGGAGATCCGCAGTGTATCTATCCCGAATGGGCGCGGAGGTGCCGAGCCGTTGGTTGTCGAAGAGCGCGAAATTTCACCCAATCGTCTGCAGCCTCCCGGTGAGTCTCCGCCGGATCTCTCGTGGCGCCTGGGAGGTGTCGGGCTGGTACTCGCTGTTGTGATGCTCGTGTCGCGGCGCCGATATCCAACTTTATGGTCCTCACTCGGGGTCGCCTATCTCACATTGGCCGGGTTGGTCGGTACGATCCTGGTCCTGCTTTGGACACTCACGACGCACTATGCCGCATGGAGCAATGTAAACTTGCTGATCTTTAATCCTTGCGCGTTCCTGCTGCTGGCTTCAGTGTGGCGGGGCCGCAAAGGCGTGGCTGCCGGCCGACTCGCTCGAGTGTTGATTGTTTTTCAAATCGGGGCTGCATTGATTGGTCTGACGCTCCATCTTCTACCCGGTGTCGCCCAGCAAAATCTGCCGTGGTTACTCTTTGCACTGCCTGTGTGGTTGGCTATCGCTGTCGGGACCCTCCGTGCTCCGGTAGCGGCGCTGCCGGCTTCGTGAGAAGAGACCCGGTCTTCCTATGGACATCTCTACGCATTGGTGTACTCTAGTCCATACACCAGTGTATGGTGAGAATGCCCGGGTCGGGGCGCTGCGTAGTGTGGGAGTCTCGAGTGGGTAACGTACGTAACACTGAAGTCAGTTCTCGCGCCGCGGAACTCTTGTCTCGGAACCTGGTCTGGGACAACCACGGTTGCATGCCGCTGCGCGCCGCCGACGAGTCATTTCTTCCACAGCTGCAGCGTTATCGGGATTCTGGCGTAGACGCCGTTACTCTCAATGTCGGTTTCGACGCTGTTCCCTGGGATAACACGTTGGCCATGTTGTCGCTGTTCCGCGGCTGGCTGGCGCAGCGGCCTGAGGACTACATCATCGTCGAGTCAGCTGACGATGTTGAGGCCGCGCGTAGCTCCGGGAAGTTGGCTGTGAGTTTCGATATCGAAGGCGGCTCCGCCCTCAACGGCGATATCGGCATGATCGAACGCTATTACCAGCTCGGTGTGCGCTGGATGCTCATGGCATACAATCGCAACAACCTGCTCGGTGGCGGCTGCAACGACGAAGACAGCGGACTCACCGACTTCGGTCGCAAGGTGATTGACGAGATGGCACGGGTCGGCATGGTCGTCTGCTGCACGCACTGCGGATTCCGGACCAGCATGGATGTCATGGAATATGCCAGCCAGCCGGTCATTTTCTCGCACTCGAATCCCGACGCACTGCGGTCTCACCGTCGCAATATTCGTGATGAAGCTATCAAAGCCTGTGCTGCGAGCGGCGGGGTCGTAGGCATCAACGGCATCGGGTATTTCCTGGGCCGCAATGATTCGACCACTGAAACCTATGTACGGCATGTTGACTATGTCGCGCAGTTGGTGGGGCCCCGCCACGTCGGTATCGCGCTCGACTATGTGTTTGATGAAGACGAGCTCGCGGACTACATTGCAGCCAACCCACACGTGTTTCCCGCGGAGGAATATGGCGTAGGCCGTCCCGCTCTCGTGCGTCCAGAGCAGGTGCCCGGCATCGCCGAAGGGCTCGCGAAGCTCGGCTATAGTGATGAAGACCTGCAGGGTATTCTTGGCGGAAATCATCTTCGCGTGGCACGCCAGGTTTGGAAATAGAAAACGAGTCCGAAGTCGAGGGTGCTGATTGGATCAGGCCGCCAATCGCCGTCGCGCCAATCCGGCGAGGAACCGCGCACCGTCTGAGAGATTACTGTCAGCGAAGTCGTATGCAGAATTGTGCAGCGGTAGCGAATCCTCTCCATTGCCGATGAATCCGAAGCAACCTGGAACACGCTCGAGGAAGCGCGCGAAATCCTCGGAGGCAGTTGCCGGCTGCGCTGCTATTGAGACGTTGTCGGCACCCCACACATCCTCTGCTACAGCTATCGCCTCCGCTGTGCAAGCTGGGTCATTGATGAGTGGAACAAATTCGCGCGTGTAGGTAACCCGAACGCTGAGACCATGCGCCGTCGCTATGCCCGCGGCGATGCGGCGCATCTCTGTTTCCACTTCGGCGCTGATCGCGGCATCAAAGCTGCGTACATCGCCCCTGATTGTCGCGATACCGGGCAAAACGTTGCGCGTTCCATCAGTCACAAACTCGGTAACCGACACGACTGCAGTTGCGCTCGGATCTATGCGCCTGGAGACAATCGTCTGCAATGCGATGACGAGCGAGCATCCTGCCACCATGGTTTCGCGGCCCGCATTGGGCCGAGAGGCATGGCCACCCAGCCCTTCCAGCACAATCTCGAAGTTGTCCTCGGCAGACATGAGCGCGCCCGGACGCGAGGTGAAGCTCCCGAGCGGCAGCCCCGGCCAATTGTGTACTCCATATATCTCTGAGAACGGGAAGCGCTCGAGCAGGCCGTCATCGAGCATCGCAAGCGCACCGCGACCCCATTCCTCCGCAGGTTGGAATATCAGTCGAACCGTGCCGTTGAGCGCCCGATCATTGCCAAGCAGGCGTGCAGCGCCAAGCAACATGACGGTGTGACCGTCGTGACCGCAAGCATGCATTGTGTTGGCCGCGCGCGATTTGTGAGGTCGGTCCACGCTTTCGGCGATGCGCAGCGCATCCATGTCCGCGCGGAGCGCGATCGTTCGATCCCCGCTTCCTCGTCTCAGAGTAGCCACCACTCCGGTTCCGCCGATGCTCTCGGCGATGTCGTCAACGCCGATATCCCGGAGCGTTCGAACTACGAAGTCCGCGGTTTGCCTCTCTTGAAAACCAAACTCGGGATGAGCGTGCAGATGGTGGCGCCACCGAATCAGCTCTTGACGGAACGCTGCATCATCAGACATGTTGACCTCTCTCAGACCTCAAATCCCGGTCAGCGGCCGTGGTCGCGACCCATCCGCGAATCGCTGGAGCCGGAATGGACCAGGATCGACCACCGGCGTTTGACCGGTGACCAGATCGCAAACCAACTGGCCTGCTCCGGGGCCAATACCAAAGCCGTGTCCGGAAAAGCCGCTAGCCACTACCGCCCCGGGCCAGCCCTCAACGGAGGAGATAATGGGGATGACATCGGGTGTGACATCGATCAAGCCGGCCCACACCTGAACGACCCGGGCATTGCCAAAACAAGGGAAAAGCTTCACCAGATCGGACGATACCATTGCATCGATCGCGTCAATCGGATGCGGGTCCAGCATGCGCGCGGATTCGAACGGAGATTTTTCGTCTGCAGACCAATGTCTGGGAAGCCTCAGCTCGTCGAGCGAGCGTTGACCGACCGCCAGATCGAGCGATCGCCATTCTGCCTGTAGTAGCGGCAGAAAGTCGTAGAAGTAGCGGAAGCTGTCCGGGACAATCTCTGCCCTGACGGACAGACCCCTGGTAATTGTATAACCGCCATCGCTGCGTTTCCGGAAGGAGAAATCTCCGCCGAGCATCGCAGCAGTCGGCCCACCGGGCAGTGGCGCGGTTCGCGCCACCGATCCCTGCACTTTGAGTTGGGGGACCCGTACACCCATGTTCGCGCAAAACAGGCTGGTCCAGGCGCCTCCTGCGATCACCACTGCGTCGCATTTGATTTCACCCTGTTCGGTCGTAACCGCCGCAACCCGACCGCCGGCCTTTTCGATTGTTCGTGCTGCACAATGCGCATATACCTTGGCGCCATTCGCGCGCGCACCCTCAATGATCGCAGGGACGGCCTGCTGAGGCTCCGCACGCCCATCACTGGCTGTGTATAGAGCCGACAGAGAATGTTCCGGCAGATTGGGAAACACGCTGCGAAGTGGGGCGCCTGTTAGAAGTTTCGTATCCAGGTCGAAGTCCCGGACACTGTCCAACCAGGATTGGCGCTGCGCCAACGCCTGCTCGCTCGCGCACAAGTACGCGATTCCCGACTGGACATAACCAGTGTCGCGTTGAGTCAGCGCATTCAAGTTTGACCATATCCGTTGGCTTTGCAGCATCAATGGAATCTCGCGGGGATCTCGCCCCATTTTCCGGACCCAGCCCCAGTTGCGGCTGGATTGTTCGCCAGCGATTGCGCCTTTCTCCAGCAGCACACAGCGTATGCCTCGGAGCGACAGGAAGAGTGCGGTGCTGGCGCCGATGATGCCGCCACCGATGATGACCACTTCCGCCTCGCTGGGAAGTGACTCGTCGGTCTGGACTGGAGCTACCTCAGGTCCCATTCAATGTCCCTGCCGGGATGAACGATTCGACGCAACTCACAGCATCTGCAACGCCTGCAGAGCGCCTCTTCTACCTTCGAGTACCGCATGAGCCGCGTTCATGTTGCCCTGGAGCTCTGAATGCGCGAAAACAATTCTGCCATGCGGCCTGCGGATCACTTCGGAGGGTGCGGGTTGTCCGTCACGACCAAAAAAGAAGCCCGGTCCCGGCGCATGATAAGCGTGTCCCCAACGATTCAGAACGATGCCGGCGATGTCCCGCCGCGGATCAAATCCCGCTTGGCCAAACATCAGCGTCAATTGCTCACGTAGCTGCCGCTCGTACTGCGCATAGGAGGTGGCCAATAGCTGCGCGCGGCCGGCGACGCCTTGCATTGCCGGACTGACTTCCGGATGTAACAGTGGAATGTAAAACGTCAGAACGATCGGACTGTCGGGCGTCAAGGGCCGTTGGTTTGAATGCCATGCCACATTGCGTCGTACGCACACGTGCCAACCCAACCCCTCAAACCAGCGCGCGACTGAGAATCCCAACTTGTCGAAGTACCGCCAATGACGAACGGCGACGTTGGCCGTGAGGATGGGACCGTAACGGAACTCTGCGTAGGCCTCTCGGTGCGACGTTGAAATATCACTCACGATGTTGCGATTGACCCAGCCACCCGTTGCCAGCACCACGGCTTTGGCTTTGATCCGGTGCAACTTGCCCGCGCGTGCGTAGGTAATAAACACGGAGCTGGATTCTTCAGGACGACCTTCGTTGCGGACGTGCACGACGGTCGAGCCGAGCCGCATTCTCAGGGGTGCGCCCCTGCGATCCAGAATGCGCGGATTCACCTGATTATTGGCGTCATCGCGTAATGAGCCATTGCCGGCAATGATTCCGGGCAACATCCGTGACCAGAAGTGGCGCAAAAAGGCCGCATTGCCGCCGGGAAATGACACTGCCGTCAGTCCGTCGAGGCGATTCGCAGCCCCCTTGGGTATCGTTCCTGACAGGGTGATGCGCCGGGCGGCCAGCGCGGAGATGGCATTTCCGCAGACCCCGAAATTACCGACTGCAATCAAAGGGTCGATGTAACTGCGGGTGGCGGCGCCGTAGCCGAGCTGATTCAGCAACTCGTAATAGGAAATCGAGTCCAACCAGCGCTCGGCTTGCGGCTGTTCGGAAACGACGTCGCGCCGATTGTGGACGAAGTCATCCAGCTCCTGTTGCACGGACTCGGTCCAGGGCGTGTTCGCGAATTTAGCCGCAATCGGATTCTTTGCCCAGCCGCGCGAGCCGAAGAAATACCCTGTGTCATAGTGCGACTCGAGCACCATTGGAAAGAAATGATCGTCCGCCAGGTTGTACTTTTCGGCGCCGCCTGCCAATGGCTCGAGATCGTAGTGTGCGGGAAGTTGTAACTCGCGGTAATAGTCAGCCCAGGTGGCATAACGGCCGGTGATAGTGTCGCCCGGCTTCACTACCAGCCCGCTGTTGGAGCCTTGCGGGGCGACCAGTCGATGCCCGTCGACATCGAATTCGTTTTGCTTCGCTTCACCCCCGAAGATGGGATGATTTTCCAGGACGAGACAGGTCTGACCCGGTTTGCGTTGCTTGATGAACTCATACGCGGCGATGGTACCGGTGAATCCGCTCCCTACGACGACGAGGTCGAAGGTCTCTTCGACGGGTAAATCAGTGTCGGGATAAAGATGGTCGCGGATACCGTGGGCGGCGTCCCT
>JAOTRH010154065.1:0-13154 GCA_034768845.1 Heliamphora exappendiculata | reverse complement strand
AATACTATAGGCTACAAGAACGTAGCTCTGATACCATGAAAAAATTGAGAAGAGAAAAATAACTGTATATTTTCTGTCCGTTAAAACTGTACAATATATGGCCTATTTATAGGCGAATAGGGATAAACAATAAAGAAAATCAAATCAGAATAAAATCAATCTAATCAATCTAATATTTTAATCAATCTAATATTTTAACAAATACAAAATAAATATCTTAAATCTACTTAAAGTATATATGATTTATATCGCAAGCAGTTTAATTTAGACCGTTCATTTTAAATTATAAATAAATTTATTGCTACATTTAATAGATTTGTAGAAATATTAAACAGTACTATAACCTAAAAACTAAATTTGTAGTTTAGAAAAAAAAGTTTTAGATGCCCAAAGAGGACATAAATCTATCTGACTAGTTGAATTTCAAGCCAAAAATGACTTTCCCTATTAGCCAATTTTGAGTTTGTAAGGGCGTGATCTGAGCTGTCCGCCGTCGTGTGACTCGCCCGAGATCCGGCACCAGTTAGTCCACTCTCTCTCTCTCCAATTATAATTGAAATTGTGTACGAAGACAGAGCATGATATCAAAAAAACACATAATTTTATAAAACTGAGCAATCTGTGTGTGAGTGTGTGTTTTCAATGAAAATCGAATGTGTGTATATGTATAGCATTGGGGAAGACAAAAATTGTTCTACTGAATGATATATATATATATATAGAGAGAGAGAGAGAGAGTGGACTAACTGGTTATGGCGAAGGGGGGTTATTAGCAAAATTGTGGGATAAATTAGGGATGTTTTTTTGAACCAAACACATTATATTCGTTGTGAAGTTGATTTATGATAAAAATTCATATTTTTTATCAAAGGAATATTATGATTTAACATTAATATTTTATCAAATCTTAAACACAGAATTGGTGTGCAAGGGATATATTTCGAATACGCTTGATAAATGTATCACCAGAAATAGAAAATGAGGGTGCCCACATACTGTGAATATTATCCAGAGTTTTGTTTTGTTTTGTTTTTTTTCCTGAAATAATGGAACGCAGAAAGTCAGAAACACATAAGCTGTTTTCTGCCTTGCATGGGGGAAGATCAAAAATGTTATAAAATGAAAAATGTTTCACCAGAAAATGGGGGGGTGGGCCAACGTCTTACGGTGAATTTGATACTTTTGTGTAAACGATAATGTTGTCAATTGAATCTTTCTTTTTAATTTTTTTTTGTATAATTAAGACTAATGAGCCTTCAATGGGGCCTTTTTACGTCTAGCAGCACACTCAAAATGCAGTGCCAAACCTTATCAAACCTCAAAATGCTTCACTGATAATTTTATCACTTCGTAGAAACTGATACATTTTATCAAGTAGATACACCAGATTGATTCGGTTGCTTCATAGAAACTGATACACATAATAGAATCGAAACTAGTAGAGTCCTCTGTGGGGATTTTTTACATCAAACCTCGAAATGCTTCATTGATAATTATTTCATTTCATGAAAACCGACACATTTCATCAAGTAGATGCACGAGATTGATTTGGTTGCTTCATGAAAACTGATATACATTATAGAATCGAAACTAGTATAGCTCTCAGTGGGACTTTTTTACATCCAGTAACACACCCAAAATGCAGTGCCAAACCTTATCAAACCTCAACATGCTTCATTGAAAATTTTATCACTTCATGGAAACTGACACATTTCATCAAGTAGATGCACGAGATTAATTCGGTTGCTCCATGAAAACTAATAGACATAATAGAATTGAAACTAATGGAGCCCTCAATGGGGCATTTTTACATCCAACATCACACCCAAAATGCAGTGCCAAACCTTATCAAACCTCAAAATGCTTCACTGATGATTTTATCACTTCATGAAAACTGACACATTTCATCAAGTAGATGCGCGAGATTGATTTGGTTGCTCCATGGAAACTGATACACATAATAGAATCGAAACTAATAGAGCCCTCAGTGGGGCCTTTTTTACATCCAGCAGCACACCCAAAATGCAGTGCCAAACCTTATCAAACTTTGAAGTGCTTCACTGATAATTTTATCACTTCATGAAAACTCCGAGTGATATATTTATTAGGCCATGAAAATTCCAAGTAATTGAATCGAAACTAACATATTTAAAACATACACATAATGTAATGATGCTTAATAATGGGCTGTATTCATCACCAATAAGGAATTTTGCTAAAATTTCAAACCAATAAACTTGCAAAGATTGAATTCTTGGATAATTTTATCAATGATCCATGAATGATTAAACTGATAAGCATAATACTGTACCAAAGCAAACTTCAAACCAACACATTTCAAACCAAAATAATTCAAATCAATATAATTTCCTCACAAAACCAAATCCGATTGCTGTTGCTATACTCATATTCTAAATCTTCTCTATTTACCAATGGTCATGAAACAAGCATTCCAAAATCAATGTCGTAGCATGATAGAAATTACATCCATAAACTTGTTTTTGTAATGAACTAGTAACCCCAAAAAATGTGAAGTCCATCCTGAGCTGCAGCAAACTTTGTTTATATCTTCATGCATCACCTAGCTCTCAAGTTCTTACGGAATCATTGAAAAAATTATGGAGTATTTCGATCCTAAAAGCAAATGTCTGGATAATAGACACAACATCATCGGACTTTTTAAAACTTGAAAAATCTAGATTTTCTTGCCTAAGTGCATCGACAAGAGCTCAAAATGGTGTTTTTTTAAAGAATATTTAGGTGCTCATTTCTCAACTGTATACTCCTAAGCAACTGAATGACTGATGTAATGTTTGATCAGTAGTTGAGTTGCATAGATGCTCACTCAACTATGTTTTTTCCCTTTGAAGTTGACGATGACCCCTCTCCCCTTTTCGATAGCAAAATTTTATCTACCTTTATTTTTCTAACTATTCTTAAAATACAAAAATAAAACACAAGTCATTAGTAATACACGAAGATAAATTTATCAGCAGATACATGAATACTGTATGATGAAATTCACACAGACATTTTCTTGTCCTTATTAGGAATTTGTTAGTTTTTACATCACATAATTATGCTTATTAATGCGCTGTATTCATCACTGATAACAAATTTTATAAAAAATTCAAACCAACAAAAACCGAAAACAATGAATAATTGTAACCAATATGCACATTCTGCCACAAGCCAAATAGTGAAATCGTATGATAAGTTATACATTTATCACTTGCTAATACATTTAATTCTGGCAAACAGTCCGTTTGCAAGAATATAACACCATCCATAAATATTTTAGTTATTTTTAAAAGGTATAGTAGATGAATTGATAAAATCATTGAACCAGAAAAAAACAATGCATCTTTAACCCACAATCATTGAACTGATGAAATTCCCAAAAAATACAGAACAATATCACCCGCAGATGCATGAACATCGATTGATACATTTATCATTTACTAAAACATTTTCAAATGATAAACAGATCAAGTGATACATTTCACTCTGACAAACACATTGTTGCATGAATATAACACCATCCACAAACATTTTTGTTGTTTTAAAAATGTATAGTTGGTGAACTATTGAAATCATTAAACTGCAAAAAGCAATACATATTTAACCCACAATAATTGAACTAATGAAATTCCTCAAAAACACAACAATCTTACCCGCAAATGCATAAATATTGAGTGATACACAGAACAATCTCAATCAATTAAGTGATGCAAATGGATACATTTAGGTGTTGTATGATCAACAATGAAAACAGACTGCTACATTTATCAACAATAAAAAATCCACTGTTACATATATCAATAACCCACTCAATCAATTCAATGATGCAAAGTTATACATTTGTCAACAATGAAAACAGATGGTAATCTAATCGATGAAGAACTCATAACCTAAACTCCTCCATTAAATAAATGCTGCATTTATAGTGATGCATTTCTCAATAAATGATGCGTTAACCAATCAATTAAGAAGTGATTCATATATCAGAGGGAATATAAACACGTTTCTACTTGTTTTCCAAAATAACTAATAGCAGTATAAGCACCAACTGATCCAAATATCAATGGGAACAAATGATGCATTTCGAACCAAGAGTCCTCCATCAAACATATGACGGTAAGTGATACATTATAAGAATATCAAGAAAGACTTAAATGGCTTAACTGTGCTAAGAACTCAACACATGAAAGTGAAGGTGAATGTGGGAGGAGCTTAATTAACTTGCAAAAATTATACTATTCTCTCCACCCCTATAACATGGATTATGGTTTAGTCTTGTGTGTCTATGCCGTGATATGTTTTTTTAGTGCTACCAATTTCAAAAACAAATTATGGTCTTAGTTGTTCGCTTGTAATACTTGCTGAATAAACATTCGCTCGTAATGGGATGTTAACTACCCTTTATGTTACAGAATCTATTGATCATTCTAATTTTTTTGAAACTTTTCTTTTTGTATAGACAATTGAAAGGTTTGTGAAAAAAATCTTCTTCCATCTTATTTTAAAATTTTGTTTTTAACAACACTCATAATTAAAAATGCACATTCTAATGTCAAAGTAAAAATCAAAAGCATAAGAACAAGTCTAACCAAACGTCCTCCATCAAACAAATGATACATATATCATTGGGAACAAATAATGTTTCAACAAACTAATACGTTTAACGACAATGTAGAACCCACTGATATATATATCATTAACCTACTCAATCAACTTAATGATGCGAAGTGAAACATTTTATCAACAATGGAAACAAACTGATAAATGCTGCATTTCAAATTATAAAATAAATGATACATTTCACTATCATTTAAAGTGTAATTACATTTTAATTAGCTGATAAATTCATCACTTAGTACGAATGACAACGTTAAACATGATTCAATCTCCATAAACCCCATAACAAACACACCCCCGGTGATACATGAAATACTAAGCTATACATTTATGTCTTGTTATCCTCTACTATTTTTGACATGATGCAATCACATAAAAACGCAAACAAAAACTCTCCCGTAGTGATACTAGATTAGCAAGTGATAGATTTATGGGTGAGAATAATCAGCTGTTATATTTGAGAGTAATACATTTACTAGCTGCTATATTTGCAAGTGATATATTTGCAATTGTCCCATAATGATACATTTACATGATGCAATTTTCAACAACCACATAACAAACTCAAGCGAAATTGCTGCATTGGCCCAAAAAAACACCGAATAAAAACAACTGCTACATTGTAACTACATTGTAATCATTTCGTACACATTTTCGTGGCACTATCACAATCCACAATCTACAATCAATTTCGTTTTGCACAAACACAATCCACAATCCACAATCAATTTCGTTTTGCACAAACGGTCAAGTAGACACATGCATTGAAATGATTAAATCCACATAAAGAAACAAAGAACTAGCGTGCAATTTGAAATATGGATGATCGAAGGCCAACAATTCTCTAGAAAACCTTTCAATCTACTAGAAAATCGATTTCAAGCATGTCGAGGTTCCACCGCAGGTTTCTATTGCACCGAGTCGTATTTTGGGTGAAACATCATTTGGGTTTCGAAATGTAGGTTATCAAACTAGACCGAAATCGCATCGGAAAAGGATGTTTTCCATGATAATCTCCACATTAAATTCGTAGTAGATTCGATTTCGAAAAAAGCGGGATGAACTTTTACGCGCATTCTCCACTTCACGATTATAGACAGGGTTTTCTGAGATTCTTCTCAGAAGAAAATGTGTTTTTGTAAGTTACGATTACTATGGGACTAAAACTCTCAAAATTTAAACGATAGGACTAAAACTCTATTATCAATTAATAATAGGATCTCTGCTCAAATTACTCTATAAAAAATAATATAATCCAATTTGAACTAAGAATAAAAACTTACTTTTTACCCAATTAGTGTTTTTTTTTAAAAAAAAATAGCTTACAAGTAATTTAGTAATTAATTTACTTTAAAACATAAAAAATAAAAAAGTTTATTTTTAAATATAATAATGAGCTTAGCTCTAATTCTAATTCGTCTCCAAGGCTGTCGGTAGCATGTCCATGCTATTAAAGCCGGCCTAACCAACTCCAACTAGCTCAAGAACAATTTTTTATTTTTTATTTCAAAAAAAATAAATTAAGACTACTTTTTTTTTTCTAGAAAAATATTGCTTACTTTGGAACAAAACTCCACCCTAATCACTAATTTACACTTCCGTATCCTTAAGATCGTTTGAAATATCTAAGAAGTTAAAGTCATGCTGCTTTTTTATTTTTTTCACAAAAAGAAAAAGATAAAAAAGTTATAATTTTAAAAATAAAATGATCCTATTTGGGCTAAATTTTGGAAATTTGGCTTATTTTTTCTTTTTTCCTTTTTAATTTTTAAATTTTTTTAATCATCTCAATGAGATGGACCGAAAAAATAAAATATTTTGATCAAAAGATAAAGAATTTCACTAAAAACAAAAGTAAACAACATAAAATATGGTATATTGATTTATTGGTTTACTTTAGTCTTTTTTTAATATTTTGATAAAAAGTTATTTTCTCGAATAGTCTAAATAAGAGTAGTAAAAAATTATAATAGATTAACTAAACAATGAAAAAGATTCACTAAGTACGAAAATAAGCAAATATCCTAAATATGGCCAATGTGATTTTTGCCTCTTAAAATATTTGGAATGATTTTTAGTTTTATCGTTAAAATATTTAAATTTTTTTTTTACTTTTGATATATATATATATTTTTGTATAAAAAAATTAACTTTTTAATTAAAATTATTATTGATAATTTGTACAATAAACAAATTAAATTATTACTTGCACAAGAGATCTCGAATAAGCTATTAATAAAAACACGATAGGTCCAAATTGGGATAATGACTTATTATCATACCCAATTTTGTTTAATTTATTTTTGGTAAATTTTTTTATTATTTAATTAGATTTTTCTTACTTTTTAAAATTTTTTATCAAAATGAATTAAAAAATAAAATGTTCTGATAAAATAATTTTTAAAAATAAAAATAAATTAAATTTTTAAATATTTATTTATTTTCATTTTAGTAAATTTCTGTTCTTTCATGATTATTTTTCTCAGTTTCTTTTGAACTGAAAAAAATGAAAAAAAAAATCAATTAAAAGACAAAATGCAAAAATAAGTCAAATGCCCTATTTGTATAGGGCTGGACTCCATTCTATGAACCAATTGTACCAGCTTTGACAAGGATGAGCAACCCACCGAGAGAAGTCAATCTATGTGCATCTCAATTAATTTAAAAAAAATTAATTTAATTATTTATTAATTAGAATTCAATTAAACTAAATTATTAAACTTTTATCCTAATTAATTAAAATTGGATACATAAATTTTTTATGCTATTTTATTATATTAAAAGTTATATCTTTAATTAAATTTAATAAATTCATATATATTTTTTAATACGATATCTTATGTCAATTTTGATTTATCAATCTCTTTAGTATTTTCATTACTTATAATCTCATTGCTTTTTTTACTACTCTATTAACCGATCTATGTTGTATTATGTATTAATTAAAATTATTTTAATTTATTTTTTCTTAATTTGTCATCAATTGATGTGAGTCATACTATTTTACAAATTTTTTTATTTTTTATTTTTATTTTTTTAGCTTTATAATACATCTACCTTATTATTAATTCAGCAATATTTATTTTATTTATGTGATATTGCTTAACAGCCTAACATTTTACCACGTATAAAATCGTTAATTTAATAATAATTTTATAATTTTTTTTTAATTTTATAAATATTAATCAATCGAATAAAATGTCAAATATATCTTCATTTAAAGTAACTAACTTTGATTCCAAACTATAATAATTACCCTAGCCTATATCCCTACCCCACCCTACTAAAATTAACAAGATTTAAGAGATTTTATACTTTAACCCCTTAAAAAAGCAAATCTCCAAATTGGGTACCTTAATAAGACCTAATTGGTTATCTAAGTTTTTTAGCATTTTAGTTAAAAATACAAAAAAGTCAATGTGACCTATTAGGTAAAAAAATTAAGAAATCAAATTAAAATATTATTTCTTATAATCTTTTATTCAAATTTCTACATCTTTCAAAAAATAATAGGATAAATTACACTGACCTCCTATGAAATTTATCAAAACATCAACTATCTCCCATGTGGTTTCGAAAATGTCATTAATATTCCATCAAATTTAATTTTTAAATCAAATTAATCTAAAAAGTAAATTTTTGTTAAGTAATTAACGAAAGCACCTAACCACTCTAAAACCATCACCCAAAATCACTCCCCAAAATCCAACTCGAAAACCAAAAACCCCACACCGCACGCCACTGCCGCCGTCACACGCCACCGCCGTCGCATTATCTCCTCTCTCTATCCCTCTTTCTTTGCTCTTTGCCCCCATCTCTCTCTGTCTCCCTCTGCTCCCTCTCTCTCTCTCTCATCTCTGTCGTCCCTCTCTCGGTGTGGGGGTTGACGGTGACAGCAGTGTGGAGGTCGACGGTCGGCGGTCGGCGGCGCTGCCGGTGAGGGGTTGGTAGTAGCGCCAGTAGCGTGCAGCATTTGTAACATATATACATATACGGCAACCACACCGCCGACTACCGACCACCACCAACCCCTCACCGCCAGTGTCGCCGATCGCTGGCCCCCATACCGAGAGAGGGACGACAGAGATTAGAGAGAGAGGGTAGAGAGCAAAGAAAGAGGGACAGAGAGAGGAAAGCGTGCGATGGCGGTGGCGTGCGGCGGCAGAGAGAGAGAGAGAGAGAGGGAGAGAGAGAGGGCAGAGAGCAGAGAAAGAGGAACAGAGAGAGGAGAGCGTGCGATGGCAGTGGCATGCGGCGGCGGCAGTGGTGGTGGCGTGGGGTTTTAGGGGGTGAATTTTGTTTTGGGGTGGTGGTTTTGGTTTGGGGGTGATTTTGAGTGATGATTTTGGGGTGGTTAGGTGATTTTCGTTAATTATTTAATGAAAATTTAATTTTTGAACTAATTTGATTTAAAAATTAAATCTGATAGGAAATTAATGACATTTTCGAAACCACGTATGAGGTAATTGATGTTTTGATAAATTTTAATAGAAATCAGTGTAATTTGTCCAAAATAATAATATTTCTTATTCATAATTTATTTACTATAACTACCAACTATATATAATAATTATTTTCAATTATGGCCTTGTTTGGCAACCAACTTTATGATGTGCTTTTTGTCTTTTTGTTCAAAGCCTAAAAAGTCAAAAAAATCTGATTTGGTAATCCAAAGGCTTTTAGTCTTTTTATTTTTTTATATATATTTTTTTATATATTTTTAAAATCATCATAATTTTTATTATACAGATCTATTTTTTATAAAAATTATATTTTTAAAATTACTCGTCAAGACTTATCAAATAATATCTATATCGAATATAAACTTATCTAAAAATAAATTTTTAAAAGATTATAATAACTTTATGCTAAGTTTTTTATCTTTTGACTTAAAGTTAAATTTTTTAGTTTATTATTTTTTGGTTTAAAGTCACTCATTTGATTCATCAAATGAATTTTTTTATTTATTTAACTTAAAATAATTTTTCGCAAAATATCTAATTTAAAATTAAGTTGTCGAACGAGACCTGTATAGAAAGACAAAACTATATCCTATTTGAACAAATAGTAAAAAAAACTAATTTAAAAAAATTAACTGAAAAGTTAATTTATTAAACAATTTATTTAAATTTAAATTTAAAATTTTAACTAAAATTATAAAAATAAAAAATAAAAAATAATACCTTTTAAGATAGTTGACCACCTGGCATCCTCCTATAATCGCTGCTTTCTGGTAGTTCTCAGGGCTTATGATGATGAGGAGATGATTACAGCTTTGACGCTAATTAAAATTGGTGTTGAATTACGTCTATAGACTTTTATGAAATGGTTGTTTGGGATAGTTTTTATGTTTAGATTTTTAAAAAATTTAATTTTTTTAAAAAAAAAATTAAAGTGATTGAAATAAGTTAAAAAAGTAAATGTTAGAAAAAAACAAAAAAAAATTTTTTTAGCTTTTTTAATTACTTAAAAAATTGCAAATTTATTATTCTAGACGAACCAATTTGAAAGCTAAATTTTTAAAAAAAGCTAACTTTTCTAATCATGCCAAACGGTGCCTAGATCATTGCCTTCAAATTCAAACCCCCAATCATGAATTGTACCCCCAACTTTTCAAAACCATTGACTCACTCTCTATCTCTCTCTCTTCTGCAGAATTATTAACCGAGTGAGAGTCGCCATGTTTGAAAGAGCAAATTATTAAATACATTTGGCCGATTACGTAAGTGATATTATATTATATATTTAACTTATAAATGGTTATAACTTAAATAATATTGATTATTTTTTATTTTATAATTATTTAATAAAAATAAGTTATTATATTTCTATCGTAAAATGTACCGCTATGATATTGGAGGTGTTTCCCAAAGCTAATACTAGTTGCTTTTAACTTCATATTATTAATTTTATCTATAAATTACAATTTTTTTTAAACACTCATAATTTCTATTATAATTTATAATTATTTGTTCTTTTATTTTAGTTACAAGTTATTATCTTTACTAAATATTTATAATTTTTATTATAAATTATAATTTATAAACTACTAATTTTAACAATATTAAATATTATTATTAAATAAAAATATTACGTAAAATTGACATATATGTGCTAGAGCACCAAACAACTATTGGTTTGAAAGACCTCACAGTTTTGGTGCAAAGGTTGATACTGTGTTTAAAAGTATAATACCACGTTTTGTTTTTAAGCACAATATTTTTTTAAATATATTTTTATAATTGAATTCATTCATTACATAGACTTCATCGAGTTTGTTATTGATATTAAAATTTAAATTGATTCGATACCTATAAATAAGTGATTGAATAATATTTATTTAATAATTTTTTAAAAAATTATAAATTTTATTTATAAATTAATATTATATGATCATTTATTAATAAGTATAAAATTAACTTAAATTTTTATATAAATAACAAATTTAACAAATTTTACATAATAAAAAAAAATCAGCCATAAAAACATATTTGATTGATTGAATGATTGCCGTGGTGGGCGTATGATTGGTTCCATAAAGTATACACGTCGATGATGACATCCACTTGGGCTGACCCACTATTCATGGGTCCACCCTACTTTGCCACCCGTAAATAATGATCCAATTTTATGAAAAAAAAGTGCTAATCACCGATAGATAATGTTTATATAATGGTCTAGTTGTACAATTTAGAATCCATTTGGCAACTTTAGCAATTTAGTTTTTTAGTTAAAAATATAAAAAAAATTAATATAACCTATTTAACAAAAAAATAAATTAAATTTAAATTTTAAAATTTAAATTAAAATATAAATTTTTAGAATATTCTATTTAAATTCTAACTATTTTTAAAAAGATAATAATATTTATTATTCATAACTTATTTACTACCATTACTAATTATATATAATTATTAATATCAAACATATAGAAAGATAAAATTATTCAATTTGAATAAAAAACAAAAAAAAAATTATTTTTTTATCCAAATAACTAACTTTAATAGAGAGAGAAAAGCTCTGTGTAATTAATTTATATTTCTAATATTTAAAATTACATAGCTTTTAATATATATATATTAAAACATGCTCATCATTATTTATGAAATAAAATCTAAATTGAATATAAATATTTAAAAATAATAAAAATAAAATTCTCATACTCATGGTAAAGTGAGAATCTTCTCATTTCCACCAAAGAAAAATGAGAAATTTTACATTTTTTAAACTAGTAAGTGAATAATGAGATAAATTATAATAGAGAATCAAATAAAATGATTTTATTTAATTTTAAGATATTAGTGAATAAATAAAAAAACTTCTAATTATATTTAATGATAAAATAATAAATTGTCCTTGATAAAAAATGAAAAAAAAAAAGATTTTATTTCTACTAAAGCATTTCTCATTTTTTAAATGAGAGATTCTAAATTTTAACATTTTTTTTAGATTAGTCAACATTAAAAAATAAGACAAGTCATACTTTAAGGCTCTATTTATTTTAATAAAAAATATTCTTATTAGGAAAATATTTTTAATTTTGTTTGGCTACGACTTTGAAAATAATAGTGTTAATATTTGAATTGGTGGTAATGACGGCGATGGTGGTAATGACCTTTGGACCCAAAACCTATGAACCTCAAACCTCCTGAGACCACAAACCCCATAGAACTGAGACACTAAGAATTCCAGGAACCCAAACTCCAAAAACCCTACAACCCTGGGATCTCGAAATCCTAGGACTCCTGACCCCTGACCCCAGGATTTTGGAGCCCGAATCACGGGACCCCAGGACCTTGGGACCCTAGATTCTCGGAACCCTTGGACCCCCAAGATCCCTTAGACCTGGAGACCATGGGACTCAGACCCTTAGAACTCAAGAGTCTTTAACTCCGGGACCCCTGGATCTTTTGGACCTTGGAATCTTGAATACTAGGAATCTGAGACCCTGAACCCCTATACCTTAGGGACCTTGAACTTCTAGGACTTTGGGATCCCAAACTTCTAGAATTTTAGGATCCCGAACTCCTAAGACCCTAGGAACCCGGACTCTCGAACCCTGAACTCTCGACCATCTGAATTCTAAACTAGTGATTCTGGTAGTAGAATAGTTGTGCTGACAGTAGTGGCAATAGTACGATGGTAAGGATAAAAAAATATTTTCACCATTAAAGAGTAGAATATGTTTTTAATCAAAATTAACTTATTTTTCATTAATATGAAAAATATTTTTTTTGTTGAATTTTAATTTTTGTCGTACCAAACTCCAAAAAATAGAAAAAAATATTTTTCATAACAAATATTTCTATCAAAACCAACGGAACCCAAATATATAAGACCCTAACATAATTATGTAAAAGTGAAAAAGTTCTCATGTTTTGTAAAATTCTCTAGTTTCAAAAATATAAGATTTTTTTCATTTCTAATGTGTGAGAAAATGAAAAAGTTCATATTTTTTTGTATAAATGATTTATTTTTTATTTTTTCATTCAATATAAACTATGTTTTATAGATCT
>JAOTRH010154054.1:0-13154 GCA_034768845.1 Heliamphora exappendiculata | reverse complement strand
AGGAACCAAGAGTCCACAAAAGGGGAAAGCACATTGAGAGGAAGTATCATCTCATCCGAGAGATCGTGCAGCATGGAAATGTGGTAGTTTTCAAGATAGCATCTGCGGATAACCTAGCGGATTCTTTTACTAAGGAATTATCTTAGAAAGGCTTTGACGACCATGTAGAAGGGTTAGGTATCAGCTGTGTTTCTGCATAATTTTGAGTATAAGTGAGAGATTGTTGGGAATGTAGACTAAAAAGTCATGCTTTTTATGTATTTTATTCTGGATCCTTGGCATATTAATGAGAAACATTTGAGATGATTTTGCATTTATTGTTTCATATTTGTATTTGTGATATATGAATGCATAATCCGTATATTCTATCCAGTATTTGACTCGGTGCGTGCTGCACGGTAAATCGGGTCAAAAGTTCTGGTAGATTATACAGGTTGACTCACAATCGTAATGGACCCGAACATTCTATTGGTATGATTGTAGTACATCGTTACAGTAGCTGGTCTTGGCTAAGTCGAACGGATCGAATTTTGGTTTTGAATTCGATGTTGGAGCTCGATGTGTTGGTACACTTGGAGTGTATTGAGCGGGATCAACGGGATGGTCGATTCTATACTGACTATATAAATTGATCCGCATCCCGTATTATCATGTATTGCACGAACTCTTAATCCCAAAGTGATTGATTTATTGTTTTCAGATAATGTACAGTACTTTGAGTCGTCAATGATTGAGATTTTCTCCATGAGATCAACAATACCGATGAGTTGGGTACTGATATTATTTGTCTGATGATTGATAATCAGCTGACGAAAACCACGTCCGATTTAGGTTGAGGAGTTCCTCCTCGTGTGCTTTGCTTATAAGTTTGATTATGCTAAACATGTACAGTGGATCTTCGGATCTAGCATATCAAAAGGTTAAACGGTGCGGTTGTGAGGAGAAGAAGATAATTAAATCGGGTTGTCAGTAACCTAATTTATTTATTGGGAATCCATATCTTAAACGTGAAGAGAATTCAGTGCATTTGATAATTGGAGACTCAAGACATAATTTGAGTTAGGACCAGGAGTTCAGTCAGGACCTTTAGTGGAATAAGTTCTGGTTTGTACGGGAAAGAATTTAGCTCGGAGACAGAGTTAGGGATATCCAGTTTTCTCGTACAGTTAGCCCGAGTCCTATACTTCCTCGTGATCCCTCACGTAGCTCATTATACGCACGATTATTTTTTTTGTTAGTTTCGGTAATTATTTAATTTAATTTGAATGCCGATTTTGCTGCAAGAGACATTCAAAAATTAAATTGAATTAATGAGGGACAGTTTTGGTATTTAGCACACCTGGAAATTACTCCCTAAGTGGCCGGCCCTAGGAGATGGTGGGTTTAATTAAATATGTTGAGTATATCTCTTTATATTCTTTTAGGAAGGAGATGATATACTTTATATTTTTTTGAGAATTCATATATATCAAGAGGAGACTTATTAAGAAAAACCTAACCCTAATTCTCCCATATAACCGCCGGCCTTCTCTCTTCTTTGGCAATTATTTTTGCTTTTTTGGAGATCATTGTGTAAGAAAAAACCAAGGTAAGAAGAACACTTCGATCGGAATCAGTGCCCACATATCGTGATCGTCGTAGTGCATCCGGATCATACGTGAGAAGGTTAAAGGTCGTCTTCAACGTATTTGGGATTAATCATCATTTTTCATTGATAACTAGGAGTCCATCTCCCCAATTCAATTCCCAATCATATTTTATAATCATATCATTATTTATTAATAACCGGGAGTTTATCTCCCATTCCAATATCGCAATCACATCATTAAACATCACATACCTCATTTTCATTTTTCGTATCTTAAGTTCAAATCAAACTTTTGTATTGTTTCTCTTTTTGTTACCAATTTAACAATCACAACATTTAATGTTGTTGATCATTCCATTATCTTCCAAATCTTCTTATTAGATTTCAATCATAGCTCATAAATCACAAGCTAAGAAATCAAGTGAATCCGATTACACTTCAATAGTTTAACTATTATGAACTTATTCACAATTTCTTAAACATTTATCCTTATTTCACATTCATTAACCGCTTCATTATTTCGTTTTCCCATTTCCATGCAATCACCTAAACACATTCAAATCACTCATCTTTATTACAAGTTCACCAATAAATTCATATCACATTGTCAAATTTAAACCAATGCTTATCAAATTCACCTTCAACATTCATCAAGTTTTTAATAAGCTTACATCTATTCACCGTGAAGTTCAGTTCGATGTTTCATGAGTATATTAGGAAAATCACTATTATCATAAATATTCTAATCAAATCGTCAATTTAACTTACCATCATAGAACCAACAAGTTACAAGTGTTCAATCTTATCACCATATCACAATTATTAAGTAACTTTTTTGTTTATTCAGGAATTTCAACTTAGAGTCACAAACCAGAATTTCAAAGGCTAGAATTCAAATAATTAATCCACTATTCCAACTACTACCCAAATCTTTATGAATTTCAGTTAATCAAACCTCCAAGTTATATTTTACTAGTATTAAATATGGCCCACTTGGACAATTTGATTCGTTAACTAACTCAACTTATCTAACATCCTCGATCTTAACCTTTTTTCCAATCCGCATAAACTTTAACTCAAGTTTCCTGGTCAATCGATTTGGGTATTGAATTTTTATAGAAACAATTCAATTCATTAACATCTGATTACTTACCTATAATTCATCCAATCTAGAATATCTCCTTAAGGTTCTGGTTCTTTTCTTCAACTCCTACTTATAACGTATGTTTCATCATATTCTTTAAATCGACTTATTCAATTCATCCAATTCAACAACATAGGTTCCAATCATAAAAGTATTAAGATTTTATTCATTCAGTAACCTCATCTCTCCAAACGAGTTTGGTTATCACCATGTCCAATATTTTTCATCAATTATTCCCCAGTCATCCATTTGTGCTATAAGTTAACCCATAAACTTATAATTCATTACATCACCATAAACTTGCTAATGTGCTTAAAACTTACCTTCCACATTTTCTTGATTGTCAGAAACCCAAACCAGTCTACACTATATTTCAAGTACATGAGTTGTAGGTATATCAAGAATTTCATATTTATCCCAGTGGTTGAGTAAATCACAGGTTTATTCTATATTCTTTCAACCAATCGAGTTACATGATTCGCATTTAAACAATTAGTCTCAATGATATGCTTGAAAGTTTTAATTATAAGTCAAATAGTCAATGTGAGACCCTGACCCGTTTTCTTTTTTCAACGTTTTCGTACGCGCGTCACGTGTTGTCGTTTGAACATGTTTACATCGCTTTTGATACATGATCGGGCTTAGATATGCATGCGGGGTAGGTTTCCGGGGCCGTGGGCCGTTATGGTGCGAATTTCAAAAATTTCAAAAATAAAATAAAATTTGGCGGTCTATAAATTTCTTGAGTTAAATATTTTCAAAAAATATTTTTTTAAACTTAACTCCTAAGTTTTTTGTTTTTTCTCTACCTTCTCACTAAGTTCTCGGGGGCCCGGAGCTCGATTTTCAACGATCCAACATCGGATCCTTGTTATTGGCACGGTGGTCGACGCGTTCATCCGGACAAAATTTTATTTTGACGAAGTTCGATTTTGCACGTGGATCCTGACGTCGAGTTTTTAACTCACCGAGGTAGGATTCTAGACCTGTATGTTGTATAAGGGTGCTATGGGTAATTGGGAGTGTTTTTACCGGTCGGATAACTGTAGATCTGATTTTCTGTAAAGTTGAGTTTTTGGGTTAAAAATTGGGTTTATGCTGGTTTTGGTGGATGGAATTGGGTATTGGGAGTTTACTTTGAGGTCTTGAGGTTAGGCCTAGGCTTGTGTATGTTTTAGGATGTTGGACCGGAGTTTGGAGGCTTTGATTCGGGGTTTTGATGTAAAAACCCATAGCTCGGAATCAAGTTCCGTCGAGGTTCGATCAATTGAACCATGGGGTTCGATCGACTGAAGTTTGGATCTTGGGCTCGTTCGACTGAACCGAGGGGTTCGGTCGACTGAAATGTGTGTTGTCCCGTTTTTCAAGATTCCAGCAGGGTCTTCGGTCGGCTGGGGGCTTGGGTTCGGTCGACTAAACCTGGGCAACCTTGTTTTAGTGGTTTTGCTTGGATTTTAGTTTTTGATTGGCACCCTATGGTATTCAATTGATTAATTTATGAGAATTAGTCGATTCAAATACCTGTGGATTCCCATTGGGGTTCGGTTGGTTGTGTGGTGGCTTCGGGAGTCGTGTTGTGGCTTCGAGTGTGTGTTTAGATGCCGTCCTCATGGGTGACGAGCATGGGGAGACGTGGGTGTGACGTACGGTTGTGCGCTTGGTGGCTAGTGCGAGGTATGTTTAGGCCCGTGGTCCCTTTGAGGAAAAAGGGTGGTGTTTGTGTGACCTCATGGTTTGAGGGGTTTGGCGTTAGCCTTCGGTTTAGACTTAGTGTTGTGAGTCGTTGATTGTCCCTATGCATTTATAATTCTCGCTTATTTATGCATGCTGTTAGATGGAATTGTGGTCTTACGTGGTTTTGGGTTGCACGAGTCATGCGAGTCGCGTGTGTTGCATGTGACACATTTGTGAAACGTAGAGATAGTACGTGGGTTTATGCATTTAATTCCTAGTTAGGTTATGCATAGATATCTGAAATGTGATACATGAACTTGTAGTTATGTGATTGTTAGCTCTAGCTGATGATGTTAGATGGGGCAGTGGTCCTTCGGTGAAAGCCTGAGAAGAAATGTGATAGATGGGGCAGTGGTCCTTCGGTGAAAGTCCGAGAAGAAATGCTAGTTGAGGCAGTAGTCCTTCGGTGAAAGCCCGAGAAGATCCTTGTGTGGGGCAGGTGCTCTGTACCTTCGGGTTGATTCTCGTAAATTGAGTCGGTTGCCTCCATGAACAGCGTTGTTGTTGTAACTCCGTATAAAATTTGTCATTACCAAGCCAGTCTGTGTGACTCGGGTCTAGGGTAATGGGCAGTAGTCTATAGTTGTTACCATTGTGAGTGTTTTTACTGCTTTTTCTTAACTGCGGCATGATATCTATTAGGATGATATGCATAGTTTCAAGGATGGAGCGTGTGCCAGTGAATCTGAAGGACGAAAACAAGGTCCTGAAGAGATATGTATTGGGTGTGGTGCACATAGTGTCTTGGACGTAGTGCATGAAATGCATGTTTTATCTTCAGTTGTAGAACTGCTGTTGGGGCTACGTAGAGTGGGTTTATATATATATATATATATATATATATATTCATGGGTTATATATATGTGTGTGTGTGTGTGTTTGTTTTCCTTTGGGGGCTCGTGCAAGTCGTGTTTTTAAATTATTTTATTGGCTCTAGTGAGTCGTGATGTAAAACTATTTCTAAACTGTTTTAAGGCTTGTAAGAGAGTCTAAACTTGCACTTTGAATTCCTAGCATATTTTGTTTATATTGCATGCTTGTCTAGTTTCTGCTGAGCCTTGACTCACGACGTGGGATTTGATTTTCTTTAGGTATCGATCACGCAGGTTGATCAGGAGGTGCCGGATGGGGGCGGAAGAGCTGTAGTCTTCCTTTTTGCTAGTTTTGAACATGTATGGTTTAACATATTTTTTGGCGTTGGGGCCGTGTAATGTAAGCTGTTTGGCGATTATATACAATGCATGTATGGTTTAAACTAAAGAGTGTATTCTCGGGTTGGATTTTATGTTTGGTTATTTGTGGTATTTCACGTAATTCGTAGTTTGGGGCGTGACAGTCAAATTCCACAATATCAACTAATTACACTAAACCTACAAGATACAAGATTCCTATGTTTTCACTTGATCGATCACTTTGTCTCATAACCCATGATTTAACAAGTTAATTATCCCCAACTACTTTCTAAGGGTTTCAACTCAATCTTGTTATCCAACTATTATAAATTACTCAATTAATTTGGGTATTAAATTCACCAATTCACAATTCCTGTATACCATCAATTTCTTTATTTCTTTTATAACTTCAAATTTAACATTCCAGAAAGATTTAGAAAAAATATTCAATTCTCAAACCAAGGCTTAGGTGTTTCTTAAACATTTAATTATTTTCATAAAAATCAACACAAATCAATAAAAACACTCAAATTAGTCTAGATCCTACCTCTTGGAGCCACCAACGCCTTGTAATCATGCCATAATCAAAACCCCAAGTTTTGGCCAGTGAAGAAATTTAGGCTTTCGGTTGCTTAATTGCATGATTCTTGACTCGAGTAGCTTTGGACACCCTAGAGTTTCATCAACATCCCAATCTCTTGGGATTCAGCTACTTCAAATTTTTGTTCTCATTCGTCTCTTGATGACTCTTATTGCGTAGGGCTTGATTTTGGGCCGACATCATCTACCAGGACCGAGTGTTGTGGTGGCAGCCACCACTTCTCCTTCTTCTTCCCAAAACTTCCCTTCATCTCCCAAAACTTGATTTACCAAATCAGAGAAAAGGAGAAAGCAATGGGAGGGAGAGAGAGAGAGACCTGGGGAACAGTCGATGATGACAATAGCGACGGCGTCGGTGGCAGTGGGTGACGTCGGCGGCAGTGGTGCGGCCTAGCGGCGCTGATAGGCGGTGGTGGGGCAAAAGTGCGACGAAGCCCAGTCGTGTGTCGCGCGTGCTTCTTGACTCTTCTCCCCTATTTTCTTCCCATGGTCATCGATCAAAGAAAGGGAGAAGGCGATGAGTGAGAGAGGGCTGCATTAATATAAAAAAAGGGGAGACGCGCGCTGGTTTCGGGGAAGGAAATTTACCGAGGCTTCCAAGAAAATTTTAGGTCTCTCTTCTCCCTTTGTTTCTCACGACTTTTCCCTCTTTGCTTCTCCAAAAGCATCTCAGCTTTGGCTGAGATGCAACATTCCATTTTTTTAAATCCCCCAAAACTTTTCTAATTTATTTAGTTATACACCTTTATACAATTTATCCTCAATTTTGATTTTAATTATGTTAAAAAATTAATCAATTAAATAAAAATATGCCAGGTCACTACACTTATTCTCCCCACAACTCAAGATCCATTCTCAAACTCATGAGATGTGTTCTTGAGGATTATTTTCGATTTTTTTTCTCTCCTCTCAACTGTGAGACCCTGACCCGTTTTAATTTTTGCGAGGTTTCGATGCGTTGTTATTTGTTTTTGTTATAACATATTTATATGTATTTTTATGCATGTTCGGGTTTAGATATGCATGTAGGGTTGATTTTCGAGGCCGTTGGGCGTTGTGGTGCAATTTTTTTTAAAAAAAGATATTTTTATGACCTATGAATACTTAGCCTTAGATATTTCGGTGCAGATATTTTCAAAACTTAGAAGCTAAGTTTTTTTTTTCTCAAATCAAAATCTCTACCTTCTCTCTAGATTCTCGAGGGCCCGGGACTTGGTTTTCGATGATCAGACAGTGGATTCTTAGTCTCCTCGTGGTGGGCTACGCGTTCATCCGGATGAAATTTTATTTCAACAAAGTTTATTTTTTTACGTGGTTTGAGGCGTCAAGTTTTTGACTCATCGAGGTAGGATCCTAGACTCTCATATCTTATAAGGGTGCTACGTGTAATCGTGTGTTTTTACCGTTTAAAAATTTATTAAAATCCAGTTTATGTTTTGAAAATTTGTGTTTTTGTATAAAACCATTTTTTGGTTGATTTCGGTTGGATGGAATTAGGCTTCGAGTGTTTCTCTTGAGATTTTGTGATAGTTTTGGGCTTGGGTATGTTCGTGGGTTGTAGAAGGGGCGTTTGGTTGGCTTAATTTGGGGCTAAGAAGCTTTTTTTGTCACTAGGGTTTTCTTTCCGTCGCCGTTCAACCGTATGGTTTGAAAATCTAAATTTGTTGCTTTTGTGTCGACATTTTTTCTATTTGTGATGACACTTTTTCTGTTTGTGTCGACACTTTGCTGTTGTTGTTGACTCATTTTCTTTCTTCTTGTGGTGTCTGTGATTTTGGGATTTAGGGTCAAAAATAAGAAAAGTCAAAGATATTTTAAAAAATATTTTAAATACCTTGAAAACTAAATTTTGAAAACCCTTTTTGTTGAAAATAGAGTCGCCACTTAGTTTTTGAGAAAAACTAAGAAAAAAAAATTAGTTACTGATCTTGAAAATGCCAACTAGAGAAAAAGGATTCGGGAGCTAAGGTACGAATCGGGAAAGATGTTGGCACCTCGTTCTCCCAACTGTAAGGTTGGCCTCTACTAATCATCATTGGTTCATTAATATAATTTCTCAAACGCATAAAAATAAAGAAAATAGAGGTAAAGAGAGAATATCCAAAATTAAGTATAGAAAATACATAAAATATGCATATAACACTGCAAAACAAATAAGTGTCAAAAGAAAAAAAAAATCTTGAATCATACGGCATGCAATTTCTATCTAAAGGATACATGGAGCACTCCCACATGCGATATTTACAAAAATAGACTAACTATTATGATTTAAATAAAAGAGCAAAAGTATGGTAGAAATTGTTAAAATTGCCTAAATATAGATTTGCTACAAAGATAAGCTAAATTATTTTAAATACAAAATATTTTAAGAAAAGTAACCAAAATATGCATATTATCAAAATAAACTAGATTAGTATTAACATGAAAAAAGAATGCTAAATATAAAATAAAAAATGTACAAAAGAGAAAATTCTACATTAAAAGTAAGCTTACTTAATAAAGAAACTTAAAAGAAGAATTTTATAATAAAAGAGAATTTAAGAATTTGGTGGAAAAGAAAAAGGTCACAAAAGAAAAATTATGCTAAAATGAAAAGGTTAAAAAATATTTATTTAAACTATTAAAAGAAAACCTAACTATTCATATTTTATATTTAAAAAAAAAGAAAAAAAAAGGAAAAGAAAAGAGAATTACATTTAAAAAATAAGGACGTGATTTAAAGACTTTTTACGATTTTTATGGTTAATGAAAATGAAAGAAAAAAAAAAGATAAAATAATGTTATGAGAAAATAAAGTTAGAAAAAAAAATGAAGGAGCCTTACACTAATAAAGAAAAAAAAATAAAAATAAATTAGCATTAAGAAAAAAGAAAAATAAAATAAAATAAAACTACATTATAGAAAATGAAATAAGATGCTAGAAAAAGAAATTACACTACTAGAAATGAAAAGAAAATAAAAAATAAATATTAAAGAAAAAATATTAAGCTAATATTAAAAGGAAAATGAATGCTAAAAATAAAATATTAAAATAAAATAAAACACTAATGTTTCAGGAAAAAAAAATGAACTAAACTACTATTAAGAGTAAATTAGAATAACTAAATAAAATAAATGCTAAAAAATTAAACTAATGCTTAAGAAAGGAAATGATATTAACATTATAAGAAAAGAAAAAAGAATGAAAATAAATACTAGTAAAGACAATTAAACTAATGTTAGAAAGATAAAACAAATTAAAAATAACTATTTAGCTTAAATGTGAAATGTAGCATTAATTACTACATTCACATAAATGTAGGTGCATTATTACAATAATTAACAGCATTATTAAGTTGTAATTGTCAAAATATATTAGCACCATTTAATAAGTAAATAAATAAATGAATAAAAAGACAATGTGCATAGTGTGGGGTGTGAATTAAGAAATTAATTTAAAAGACTAAATTCAACGAAATAAATTAAGTAATAAACAATGTTAACTACATAAATAAAGAAAACGTGCAAATTAAAATCGACAATTAACCCGATCACTCCAAAAGAGAAAAAGTGGAGTTTAGAAAGATCGGGAATCTAAATAGGGTACCTAGATTGCCGGGAAATCCTCAAATTGTGGAATGTGTCTCGGCGTGCCAATACTCGGGGGGTGATCCAAGCAATGTAGGCTTCAATGTAGGTATGGGAGATTAGGGACTCGGTATCTCGGCAGGGTTTCGGCGTCGGGGCTCGGGATCGCCCGGTATATCGGCAGAGTCTTTCTCACTCAAAATTCGTACTGAAAACGTACGTTGGGATACGGTATTTATAGAATTTTTCAACCAATGAGGTGTTGCCACATTTTGGGACACGTCAGGCCATTTGGAATTGGCGGTCGCCATGTTTTTGGAAGGTTCTACAAAGTTCTACGGCGGTCGTCACTTTTGGCTAAGGTTTCCACAAAGTTCTATTACGGGCGCCACAATGCAAGTTGGCGGTCGCCTTACTTGGGCAGCAAGTTTCGACGGTTCGACAAAATTTTATTGGTTCGAAGCTTCTGGATTCAAATACTGAGCTTGAATCACTTCCCGAGGATCGAACTGAGGTACTATTCCACCTGTTTTCATCATTGGATTCGCCTAAGATTGGGCGGGGTCAAATTTGGGTGTCTACAGTTGCCCCTCTTTGATATAACTTGCATAGCAACGCATGAAGCAAGTTATATCAAAGACCCAGTGACAACAACCATTTGACCGAGCCGTCAATCTTAGGCTACAAGCACATAAGCATGCATATGATGTTGGTCATACTCGAATTTTCATCGAGCTACCTACGTTCCCATTTGCTAGGGACCAGACCAGAACGTAGTTCATTGGGTAAAATGCAAAGATGTAATGATAAGAAACATGATGTGGATGCTAACATGAATAAATGCTAACATGATACAGATAGGTATAGTGTAATGCAAACACGAGTCAGTATAAGGTCGTGAAAATGACCGACGAGTAGTTTATGGTCATGAGGAGGACCGACGAGTCAGTTTAGGGTCATGAGGAGGACTGACGAGTCAGTTTAAGGTCGTGAGAAGGACCGAAGAGTCAGTTTAGGGTCGTGAAGATGACCGATGAGTCAGTTTAGGGTCATGAGGAGGACCAACGAGTCAGTTTAGGGTCATGAGGAGGACCAACGAGTCAGTTTAGAGAGTCAATTTAGGGTCATGAGGAGGACCAACGAGTAAGTTTAAGGTTATAAGGAGGACCGACGAGTCAGTTTAGGGTCGTGAGGAGGACCGACGAGTCCGTTTAGGGTCGTGAGGAGGACCGACGAGTCAGTTTAGAGTTATGAGGAGGACCGACGAGTCAATTTAGGGCCGTGGAAGGACCGACGAGTCAGTTGAGGGCCGTGAGGAGGACCGATGAGTCAGTTTAGGGTCGTGAGGAGAACCAATGAGTTAGTTTAGGGTCGTGAGTAGGACCGAGTCAGAATCTAAGAATGCAGGTCTGAGGAAGAAGCGAGATTGAAATGATCGAAAGCCAAACTACGGCTGATAATTTTGAAAGATTAAGATTTAAAGATTTAGAACGAGGCGCGAGATAAAAAGGCAAGTTACGGCTGAAAATCAAATTTGTTGGAAGCGAGATAAAAATAATTAAAAATCAAGCTACAACTTAAATTTAGCCGGAGGGAGAGAAAACACCTTAAAAAGACAAGAGTTTAACAACTCACCAATTATTATTATTATTATTATTATTATTTATTTTATTATTATTATTTTTTTGTTTTTACTTTTATTTAATTTTTTTTATTATTAGAGGTCTTTTTAGAAATTTAAAATTTTATGTCTTTATTTATTTATTTATTTTATTTTATTTTTTATATTTTTTTGAGAACTATTTTTGCTAAGAGAAAGATAACAAAAGATAAACAAAACGCATCTTAGAAGGCCTCCCCAAAATGCCCCTTCCATGACATGACTGCGAGCAGTCTGGGGAAGAGGAGCCGTTTCCTCTCTGACATGGCGGTCGCCATGATCAAAACCCTTCGAAAGTGGCAGCTGCCGGATAAGATCCCCTCAAACCTAGCAGTCGCCACAAAACCCTTGACATTCCTGGCGCTCGCTTATTTTGGAGTTGGCAACCGCCAACTCCTGGTGCGCATAAGGCCTCCCCAGGCGCGCAAATTTGGTTCATTATCTCATATTTCACTCTCTCTCTAGCCTCTCTCGCTCTTCACTCTCTCTCAAACTTTTTTTGTTCCCAAGCTTTCTTTCGTTCTTTTCTTGTTTCTAAGCTCTCACACCATGTTCACCCTTTTATTTGTGATTTCCTTCCTCTTCATGGCCGGCCAAGGCCATGGAGATGATGACTTGGGGGCACGACGGGACCCCTGCGCTAGTGGGGGTACTTCCACGCAGCCCATTGTTGAGATGGATCCGCCTAAGGCAGAGCTTGCCTCCCGCCGAGTTGTTGAGGAGGCACGAGCAGCTGCTGAGGCTGAGGCGGCTACTGATGCTGCTGCGGAGGCCGCGATGGCTGACTTTTTGGCCCCCGATGCTGGAGACGGTCATCCGGCACCTTTTGATCGTATGATCCATTACCCCATCGCGCGGTTCCTCGTGGCTTAAGACGGTATGAACCTCCCGATGATGCAGTTGCTGCCAACCTTCTTCTACGGGAGCTTGATCATCATATATCTTGTCGACGCCCATCGGTAAGTATCCCATCCTTACTTGTTTTAATATCAGAATATGGAATATCAAACGTAGACGCGTGTTTAGGATCCCCCATATGATGTGATTTGATCACGATGACTAATGATTATGATTTATTGTTGAATAATTTTGATGATGTGGATGCTGATTGATGAATAATGCTTGAGATTTGAATTTAGCTTAAGTACATATACAATGGAGATCAAAACAGTAGGGACAACTAGGATATTTTAAACAACCAACAAAAAAGGACGATTATTTTTAGCGAAAAATCTTTTAAAAACTTCATTATTTATTTCGAGAAAAAAAAAACTTAGGGGGGAAATCTTTGTTTTGTTTTTCAATTTTTGTCATTTTTAATTTTTGATTTTTGATTTCGTAATGAATCTTAGCAAATTGGAATAAATTTTTTTTTAAAACTTTGAAGAATTTTCGAAAATCATTAGAAAATTTTGAAAGTTTTTCCAAAATTTTAGAAATTTGAAAAAAACTTTGAAAAATATTTTTGAAAAAGTTCTAGAAATGTTTAAAAAATTCTAGAAAATTTTGAGAAAATTTTGAGAAAATTTTAAAAAAAATTTAGAAAATTTTGAGAAAATTTTGGGGAAGCTTTTGGGAATATTTTAGAAAATACTGAGAAATTTTGAGAAAATTTTGGAAAAATCTTAGAAAATTTTGAAAAAATCTTGAGAAAATCTTAGAAAATTTTTGGAAAATCGTAGAAAATCT
>JAOTRH010154043.1:0-13156 GCA_034768845.1 Heliamphora exappendiculata | reverse complement strand
GAGAGCCTGCCCCATCCTCTTCTTCTGAGAGATGCATGAACAGCCTTTTCCATCGTGGAGGGTATATATATCCTGAAGCCACTCAAGCTGTTAGTTTCCAGGCATCAATTGCAATTGAATGGCCAATTCAATTGTAATTGCTCAGCTATTGAAATTTGAATTTCCATGGCCAATGAAATTCACAGATTCTAACAAGAAGTTCGTCGTCACTGAAGAGAAGAAAAAGAAGAAGGCGGTGCCAAAGGAAGGAGTTGACGATGTCGGTGTCAGAGAACAAGAAGAAAGAGTTCGGTGGCTTGAGGTTAGGGTTTTGATGCTTATTGCTACTTAAATAAGATTTATGGGCATATTAAGCATAAAAACATAAAATAAGACCTAATTTTAAAAAAAAATTGAGATACGACTACTTCTTCTACAAATCTTATATATAGGAACTCAATTTAAAAACCTATATATTATTCGATAAGATCAAAAATAAAATTAGACCAAATTATTTTAATATTAGTATATTATTGCTTGAACTTATACGTGAATAATTAATTATTTTGATGTCATTAAATGTTAAGTATTTAAAAAACCAAATATCTTAATTATGATATAAGAAAATATAAATTATTTCATAAAATTAATGGCAAAACCTAACTCAATTTTTGTAATATTTCAATATGTTGTGATTAGAACCTAAATTGGAATAACTAATTGTTTTAATTAGAATACAGATTATATATTATAAATTAAATTTTATCAAGAGCAATAATAATAAATAAATAAATGAAACAAAAGACATGATAAATTGGTCATTTAAATATTATGGTATGGTTGATATTTTTAGTGCAATTGTTATGGAATTTTGTTGGATCTAGTGTAACTTATTACACTCAAATTGTATTTTGTTTAATTGATTAATTTTTAAATTCTAAAAACAGTCTACTCTAATATTTTTCAATGCATAGAATTTTATTTTAGGGTTTTTTAATACTTATATTCTTATATTAAAATAATAATATAATTGTTGTGAAGAAAAAGAAAAAAATATAATAAATTAATTAAGTTTAAACAATTATTCAATAATATAATAGTGAAATTTAATTCGATTATTATTATATTTTAATATGTTATTTTTCAAATCCAATTTAGAATAACCAATGGTTTTGATTAAAATAAATATTATTTATTAAAAATTATATAATAATAATTTTAAAAAATTAATATGAACAAAATATTAATGGGGGCTTCACGTAATATTTAAATGCTGTTTGAATTGCCGCTAACTAATATTAGATTTTTAAACTTGTATAATTTATGTTAGTGGCAGATTCATATTTTTGCATGTAATATATTATTCGAATTCTAGGTGAATGGCTTAGTATTTTATATATTTTTTAAAATCAGGCATATCCCCAAATGGGTTTATAAAAATGAAAAAAAAATACAAAATTCTTTTTATATAAAAAGATATAAATATTTATTATGTAAATTTCACGATATAAAAATAATTCTTGACTCATTTATATATTATGTAGAGTTTTTTTTGTATACATCTATGTAATGTAACTTTTGATATTTTATTTTTGAACTATGTTAAAAGGTCACGAAACATGTTATTTACAGGAGGTGACTTTGGTCACTAAAAAAAAATCCAACTATATGTTCGTGATGATTCTAGTGTTCAGCGGTTTAAAGAACAATCTTTGTATTCGTCAAAAAACTTGAAACCAGATCATCTTAGAGAAAAGACTCGAACACCACTCGCGATTACTTTAAATTCGATGTTTGATTCAACATGTCGATGATGTACTGAGTCTACTTTATATGTGGCATTAATTTTTTATTTTATTTGTGGTTTTCACAGAATTTAAATGATCATGTTGCTATTATCATTATGGTGCTAATTATTTTTATAATGAGACTTGATATATTGGTTACTTATTATTAATTTTCAGAATCAGTAAATTTATTCACAAGTTGTGTTGGTTGAAAAATATGAATTTGAAAAAAAAAAGACAAAATTTTTATATTAGAATGTGATTTTGTAGTGCATCGTATGCTATGATTATGCTTTAATTATAGATATTTTAATTTTCTCATTTTAGAACTGTATTTTATTATATATCATTTTTCATTTATCAAGTTGTCGACTGATATTATATTTAACATTTTTTAGTGATCAATCAAGGTGAGAGTAAAGGATTCTCTTGTATTTTTGTTTATTACTAGTGACTTCTTATGATTTATTTTACATATCTTTTAAAACATTACATTTACCAGTGATTACTTAAAAAAATTGATTCTTTATAATAATTTGGTTGATAATTTGGTTGTTTTAGTGGGCTATTGTGCTAGGACCTTGCATATTGTGTAGTATTTTATTTTGATCTTTAGACATTCATGGCATATTGAGCTAGGATTTGTAGTTCGCTGTTGATTATGCTTTTGGATTCGGAACGTAACAAAAAAATTAGTTTTTTTATTTATTTTTATTCTATCAAACAATTCAGCTTAAAAGTACTTCAAAAGGAAAAAAAAACTCACAAAAAATGAAGAGGCCAAACACAGCCTTGAAAAGGGCACACGAAATTGAAACACATTCAATGGCCATACCAAATAGAAGTTAAAACACATTAACATCTGCACCAGATTGTAGTGGAAGTATAAAAAACTAATTATTAGTGTAACTTAACCACAATATTGTGATAGTACAACGATCTTAGTGCGTTTGGTTTACCTTTTTTTATTTGTTTTTAGTTACTTTTTTTAGTATTAATTTAAATAAATATATTTTTTAATTTTCTCTCGTCACGAAAAATTATAAAAGTAAAAAATTTTAGCAAAATTTTTTTAAAAACAAATAGATATATAAGACGGAAAAACCTACTTAGCAAGCTTTTTTATTTTTTGTGTGATTTTTTTTCATATTTAGTGATATTTTTTTCATATTTAGTGATATTTTTTCATATTTAGCTCGAATGAGTATACTTTTTAGATCATTCTTGTTACAAAGAACCGAAAAAATAAAAAATTTAAATCAAAAAATAAAAAACTACAACAAAAAAGAAAAAAAGCTCTGAAAAAAACATAGAGGTTACAAAACATACACAAAGCACTCCTGGCCAATTTGATTAGAAAAGTAAAAATGGCATAAATTAAAGTGTTTAGGAGCATTCCTTTGATTATGTTGAAAATTTTGACAAAATAAGAAGTAAGAATATCGATAAATATTTCGGTAACAGATAATTACTTTTTTGCATTTTTTTGTATTTTTGGTTTGGAAATAAAAAACAAACTTAAATGCATATGTTGGTTATAGAATTTTTTAAAAAATATATATTTTTCATTACTTTTTTGCCAATAGAAATACCTAAAAAATTATTTTTTCCCCCTTTTCCATTACTGTTTACCATTCTTTTACCAATCAAAACACACCTTCAAGTAGGTAACATATTTATAACAAACATGGGGTGTGTGATGCACATGCAACAAGTGAAACTTCTGATCTCCATAACTCCTTAAAAGTTTGAATTAAATAGTTGAATTCATGGGACAAACAAACAAAGCCTTATGTTTCGGCCCACATGTCTGCTTGTTAGGAAACCTACATTCATCGTTGCAAAGTTACTACTGAGAAGTAAATTGATCATCTCCTTCCGCATGTGCAGTTGTTGATGAAAACTTCTGTTCAATTCCCGAATAAATGAGCACGGATCGATTTTTATGTCGAAAAAATTATGTTTTTTTTTTTCGTTCTAATGCATTGAAAATTATAAAACGATGCGAGAATCTCGAGATACAAAAATTCTGAAACATGTTTAACAATTTTTTATACATTGAGATAGAAAATGTATAATTATGTAGACAAATGATGCCTTTATAAGTGGTTCAAATTCTGGCGTCTCTCTTTCCCCATATTAACTATTCAAAAAAAAAAAATTATGCCTTTATCTAAATAAATAAAAGAAATTTTGAACTCATATATCATTATATCAAATTATTTTTTATTTTCATTTTTCATGTTATCCAAAGCAAAGAAAATGAGAAATTGGGTAACACCCACCAAACTGCCTATCGTTTCTATCTTTTAGCAAAAAATGATTCTTTTTAATGGGTGTTTTCCTAAAATTAAAGTTGGTTATTTTGTAATGATTTTTTCTTATCAAAAAAAGCTCATTTTAAACGTTTATTTTGTATTTTTTTTGAAAAATAGAAAAAAAAAATTAAACGAATACGACACTAAAGAAACATGTTTCTTTCACTATATTTTCTTTACCTACATTTTATCGTTGGTATTTCAATTCCTAAAACCCTAGGATCTAAACACAACATATAGTTCATCCATCATGCCTAATTTGTTTTGCATAAATTCAGGTTTTCCTGCATAGTTATATGTAGAAAAATGATATTTGGCACCATTTTTTGTTCGTATTGTATCACAACGGAACGGGGTTAGTTTTGTACTTAGATGAAAAGAAAAACAAACATTTCTTAATTAATCACCTAAAGTCTCGCCAAATTACTCCAACAAAACAAAATCTTGTGAGCAAACTGGTCAAATGTTGGCTAAAAAACTTCTCCAATACTTAAGTCAGAATCTCATGAAGAGAATAGAGAGCAATAAGCAAAAAAAAAATTGTTATAGCGTGCTAAAATAAATACGTATGCCTTTATTAGAGGATGAGATCTTATTTATATTGATATGAGGCCGAGCCTGAATAGGACCATACCAAATGGAGAGTAGATCTCGAAAGGGAATCTTTTACAATGTAATTATTGTATAATAGATAATTCAACGGTCATAAATTGTACAATATATTACACAATACATGTTTGTGTAATGATGACTGTTGAATCGTACATTGCACAATAATTACATTATAGATGATCCATGCTCGTAGATCTCCTCTCTAATTTGGATAAATTTGAGAGTTTCTTGTCAAATCAGGAGGCGTACCTCGTCCCAACTCGTCTTCCTTTTTCCTACCATGTTAAGGGTATCTTTGTATCTTAAAGATCTGACCAACTCTAACTCTATTTTAATTTGAAATGGGCTCAATTAACACTCGAGCTTTGGCCCACTCTAACTTGGTTTAACGCACTCGATCTAAATCTAACTCAAAATATCTTAAGTGGTCCATTTTGAGTCTAACCCAATTCAATTATCTAATTTTATACTCACTGACTGACAACTTATTTAAAAGTATTCATTTAATTGACCTACTTCTAACAGCTGGTACTCTTTTTTATTTGTTTAACCAAATTGAAGTTTAGCCATGACGCCTAGGTAATACATTCATCAGTACTGAC
The DNA here is from genome assembly GCA_034768845.1 of Heliamphora exappendiculata. Lineage (NCBI taxonomy): Eukaryota > Viridiplantae > Streptophyta > Magnoliopsida > Ericales > Sarraceniaceae > Heliamphora > Heliamphora exappendiculata. Next base: position 7,858 of record JAOTRH010154043.1, on the reverse strand, counting down.
TCAGAAAAAACAGTTAATATGTTTAACTACCGAAATTACTCAGCAATAGAAAAATACCATTGGGCTTTATGTCATGTACCTTGAAAGGCAATTTAATTAGGAATGTTGGTTGGTTGGGGAGGCAATGTTATGGAAAACAGTGATATGAGATATTTCTTGAAACATTTTCAAGGATAGTAGAGATGTAAGGTTTTTGATTTTAACTTAAGAGGTATTACTCCTGCTTTAAACTAAAAGATGTGATCATTGGATTTAAATAGAGAGGAATGACCGTTCACTTTTGACAAAAACATTCGATTGTTTGGTCATGAACCATGTCTACATAAAGTAAGGGGTTCGCATAACTTTTTTTTAAAGAAAAAAAATAAATAAGCACAAGATCTAAATATATTGCCAATGTGTAAAATCATACAGAGATATAGCGATAGAACGGTAGAGTTCTAAAATGAGCAAAAAAATCTTCACACAAAGATAAAAAAATGAGCATGCACAAAAGGAGGACACAAATCTTCACGTAAAGAGAATATATACAAAGCTCCGCACAAAGAGAACATGATTTCTTTTTTATAAAAATAGTGACTATTAACAAAAACTTAAAAACAATTAAAACAAAAAACAACGAAATCCAACACTATAAGACTTATACCGCCACTCTTCTATCATAACTTGTTGGAAATGCATCGTAATATTTATCCATGCTCACAAAAATAGATCAATGAAGATCATGATAGTCGTCTAGTCTTAAAAATGGCGTTCTCGACATCAATCTATTGTTACTATTTTGAAGAAAAATTTGAATCTAAATGCCCTATGATAGAATAAAAGATAATATATGAACAAATGTTGAGAAAAACTGCACACACAAATGCATGCACTACAAAAAAAAAAAGCAAAAACCCGTGGGAAGAACGTAGAGGGAAGAGAAAGATCTGAGATGCGATTGAAAAGCAGGTGGAGAGAAAGGAGAGAAAGGTTGATAGGATAACAGTCATAGATCGAAAGAAAAAAAAATCGGTATAAGAAGGCACCACTACCGGTGGCCCTCTCTTAGGAGGAGAACTCTCGACAACGAAAGAGAATTGAGAGAAAATAGAAAAAAAAAAACCCTAGGATCCTGTTGGCATAGGCATCAAGATAGTATATATGTACAATTTCTACACTATCTCTATTACTTATTTATCTTCTACTTGCAAAACTGAAAAACTTCACAAGCATTCCAGTCTGTCTTCGTTATGTGTATGACGTCATTGGACAATATTTAATCGAGAGTGTACGTCATTATAACTTATAAATGAATTTGCGAATTATAACTTATAAATGAATTTGCGAATAACCCAATCAATGCATACCATTTAGTGGGGGCAAATATCATTTTAAAAAAATATTACCATAATGTGCTTTGAAACAATCATTACTTTATCTCTATCTTCATCTTTCATCACAACTAAAATATGCACCAACAATATTCGAGCATCAAGAGAAACAAATGATAATCCATCTTTTGCCCCGTGTGAACATTTGAAACTTCTTTTACAACCATTTATGTAGAGGATTTGTTGCATAAAAAGAGAATATTGGTTATGTAGCACTCAATTTGAATTTGATTGGCTTAGATAGTGTAGCCAATCACTTTTATATTTTTGCTCTATTTAATAACAAAAGAGGGAGATATTTGACAAATTTATTACTCATAATTTTTAACTAATTGTTACTAATTTTAGTTATAAATTATAATTTTTTTAAACACTCACAAATTCTACAATAAATTATAATTTTTTTTTTAATTTTAACTACAAGTTATAATTTTTACTAAATACTTATAATTTTTTATTATAAATTATAATTTATAAATTATTAATTTTAACTGTGTCAAACACCCTTTATTAATTGATGATTGGTGCTTGCAATGTCAAGTGATGCCATGTGGTGCATTGAAATTTATTTCCTTTAGGCGAGTTGAGAAAAAAAGAAAAAAAAAGAAAAAGAAAAAAATAAGAAGTACTGTCATTTTTCAGTAATTCTAATAATATAAAATTTTATTACACAATTAATCACAGAGAATCTTATAAAGGGTGTTTGGCAAATTTATTGTTAATAATTTTTAATTTTAGTTATAAAGTATAAATTTTTCTAAACACATACAACTTTTGCTATAATTTATAATTATTTTTTTATATTTTATATACAAGTAATAATTTTTATCAAATACTCACAATTTCTACTACAGTTTATAAGTTACTAATTTCAGTAATACCAAACACCATATAAATAATTTAAACTTTATAAAATTGTGTAATACTACAGACATAACTCAGCTGCACAACTCCAGCCACAACTACTGAGTTGTATACTATTTTTGTGCTTAAAAAAAATTTAATATAAAAATAGTACACAACTTAACAATTATGACTGAAATTATGTACCGGAGTTGTGTCTGTAGCATTATTCTTTGTATAATCATGAGTTGTTCTAAAAGTTTAAAATGAGGGCAGCAGAATCATTCTTTTTCAACCATAATCAAAATAATTTAAGGAACCAAAATTTTGTTTTCTTTTTCTTTTTTTTATTTATAGAAAAATTAAGTTCAAATATCTGTAAAAGAATCTTGGGATCGTGATTATCAGATCTAAATGTCAACAACATGCGACGTTGAAGAGGGATCCACATAAGGATCTGGTGGGGTGGCGTGCACATTAGGACATCAGCACATGAAGTGATTTTCCATATAGATCCCCCACCATTTTCCAATTTTGAAGAGATGGATTTGCCAGCATTTTCCCCCATTTGGGTCCCCCCATTTAATATAATTGTGTGATGTTAGGCTTCATTTGGTAATGGTTTTCATGTCAATTTTTTTATATTTTTTTCTTAAAGTTAAAAAATTAAAATGTTTTGTTTAGAAATTTAAAGACGTTTAATCTTTTTATTTTTTCAAATATAAAATAGTCTTATATTTTTTTTTAAAATATTATAATTTTTATTATACATATCTATTTTTTTAAGAAAATTATATTTTTAAAATTTATTTGTTAAAATTATAAAATAAAATATATATTGAATATAAAATTATGTAAAAATAAATTTTTAAAAACTTGTAACAATTTTAAATCAAATTTTCTAGCTTACTACAAGGGTAAATTACAATGACCTTTTATTTGGTTTTTGATAAAAACAGAACATTCTTTATAATTATTGAAATATTATTAATTTTTTTTTAAATTTAATTTTTGTATCAAATTAGTCAAACTGTTAAAATTTCTGTTTATACTTAACAGAAGTTACCTAAATCACTCCAAAATCATTGCTGCTCCAAAACCACCATCCCAAACTCATCGAAACCACTTTTGAGAGAGAGAGAGATGCACAGACAAATGGGGGAAGAAGAGAGAAGGTGAGAAAGGGAGATAGAAAGATATACCGAGAGAGAGAGATAGAAATGGGGAGAGGGATGGGATCGGCAGTGGTGGCTAGGAGTGGCGCCGGTGGCAAGGCAGGGTGATAGCGCCTGTATCAACGGCGATGGTGGAGGCTAGTGGATGAAGCATCAGTGGGTGTTAGCGGTGCAGGCGGATAGAGATGGGGCTATCATTCATATATATATATATATATATATATATATATAAGAGCAGAAAAAGAGGGACGGTGAGATAGAGCGGAGAGGACCGCCATACCCACTAGAGCCGCGGCGTCGCCTTCATCCTTTTCGTATCCCGCAACAACGCCTTCACCGCCATCTGCGGAATCAACGGCAAGGTCCTCAACAGCCGAACCTTAACGGCGTCCATCGCCGTCGACGGTTTCTGCTGTATCTCTCTCTCTCTTCTCTCTGCCATCTCTCTCTCTACTCTCTTCCCTCTGCTCTCTCACTCTCTCTCCTCTCTCCTCTCTCCGCTCTCTCTTCGTCCCTCTTTCTCTGCTCTGGCGGTGATTTTCGGTGGGTTAGGGGCGGTAGGGATTTTGGGTGTATTTTTTGGGATAGTTTTGGTGATTTTTATTAGAAATCTTAATAATTAGACTAATTTGATGTAAAAATTAAATTTGAGAGAATATTAGTAAAATTTCAAAAATTACAAAAGAAGTTTCTGTTTTTATCAAAAATCAGAAGGAGGTCAATGTAATTTACCCTAAAAATAAAAATTATTATTTTTATCTAATTAATTAATTTTAAAAAAATTATTTTAAAAGTTAATTTATCAAATAATTTACTTTAAATATAATTTGAATTTTTAATTAAAAATAAAAAAATAAAAAATAAAAAATTATTTTTAATAAAAAATAAACTGTGTTTTGGAGTACAAATCAATAGAATATCACCATTTTCTTTCGTAACAATCATTCAGTTATGATATTTGATGTAATTGAGCTTCTAAACTTATAAATTATAATTAAAAAAATATAATTATAATTTTAGACAAAAATTATAAATGCTTGTTAAAATTATAATTTTATAAGTTCACGTAATAAAAAATGTATTTATTGGTTTAAAATCAATATTCATGTATTTATTGGTTTAAAATCAATATTCATATGTAAATTTATTTAATATTATTAAATTTTTTGAATTATAAAGTTAAAAACTTAAATTTTAACTAAGACAAACACATTGAATAGGATATGATCACACAATCTTACAAAGCTTTTAAGGGTTAATTTGTTTCGGATGACTGAAAATGACAAGATATACAGATTAATGATTAGATGTTTTGAAATTAGTTGTCTTGAAATTAATAGTTTAAAATTTTATTCTATGTTTTTTTTTATTTTTTTCATTAAATTAGGCTTTGGACTAAAAAATAATAATTCAATCCCATGTTTGTTTTTAACATCTTGTACTAAGATAAATATTTAGCTGACTAAACTATTATTGAAATACAATTTCAATTTATCTAGGTTAATATTTTGCCAAATTTTTTCTTGTGGTTTCATTTTATACAAAAAAAAAAAACTTAATATAAAAGCCTGACAACCTACCAAATAAATTAGGTGAGTGTTGATAAAAATTATCATTTTATTTTTATATATTACACAGCTTTTGTTTTTAAGACTTTATACAAAAGTAATCTTCCATTTTACAGATTCAATACAAAGATTACTTGTTTTACACACGACAAAAATGGCTAATATCAGCTATCGGAATTGTTTAGTACACGTGGCATCATTGTTATTAATTAACCCATTAATAGACCTAATAATTGATTATTTAGATAATTATGTATTGCGAAACACAATTTTATTTTACATTTGATTGTTTGTACTACTCTTTTAATTTGTGATTAATTTTAAATAATTGAATGATTAAAAGTCATGATTTGTATTTTATTATATTTGTCTACTGTATTATAAAGTCTTTGCTGGATAATTTTTTTTTTAATTTTTTTAAAAAATTTCAACAAAAAAAATATAACTTATGTAAATTGAATATTGTTAAATTATAAAACTAATTCATTAAAATTATTATAGTAATTTTTTTTATAAAATTACTATAAATATAAAAAATTATAAGATCCCTTTTTTATTGTTCGCTGTAGGCTTCAAATCAATTAAAATCATACATTTATATGAGTTTTACAATACAATTGATAAAGACAATTTATTAAGCGCAGTGTAAAAAGAGACGGGGGAATAATTTTTTTGAAATGAGAATGTTGGAGAGGCCATCGCACGTGAATATCTTAAAGATATGACGTTGGGTATCAAATGTGTGTGTCGTGAGCTACACTTCTCATGGTCCTACAATACTATGTAGACCATGTTTGAAATAAATGTTTATTTGCTTATATTTTATATTTTATTATTTATTTTTAATATTTTTTATTGTTTAATAAAATTATTATATTTTTTTGATTTATTTTACCGAGATGAGTAAATAAAATAATAATCAAAATATAAAAAAATTTAAAAAAATAAAAATAAGGCAAAATAAGTTTACAAATTAAATTTTATGTTATTTATTTTTTGAACTGTTTTATCTTTTAATTAAAGTTTTAGATTTGTTTGATTTTTCTAAATGAGTTTTGAAAAAACATAAAATTATTGTTAATTTTATTAAAATAAAAAAATAAAAAAATAAAAAATTCAAACGGGACCATTATATGGTACTGCCAAATCAAATCACAACATTTTTAATGTGTTCAGCTAAAATAATGACAAAATGTTTACCATATCCAATTAATAGAATATGAATAATAAGTAATAAGTAATACATATATTCTCTATATTATTTTTAATAACATGTTATAATAACTAAAATAATATATGTTATGTTATTATTTTTATTATGTTTGATTAAGATAAAACAAAATATAAAATAATAATTAAAACTTATTTTTTAACCATTAAATAAAAAATAATAGAGGATAAATAATTCAAAAAGAGAGTTCTAAATTCCTAATCCTCCTATAAGGGTTAATATGAATTGTTAAAATGTGAATTCTATATATTTTTTTAGTCCAAACTTATTCTTTGTAATTCTTCAAAATAAACATGACATAAGAAAAGTATATATTTACAAAAGAAAACAAAAGAATAAAAATAAAAGAACAAACAAATTCTGAAACATTACAAGAGCATATTTACATGGTATTTTGAGCCTATTAAATATATATTTTTTTAAAATAAAAATTTTATTATGAGAGTTTTCTTTGAACTTAACTTTTAGTTTTTAAAACTATAAATTTATAATTCTAATAAACACTTAAAATTTTTATCTAAAATTATAATTATATTTTTCATTTATAATTTTATAAATTCATAGTTGTTATATGCGGTCAATGAAATGATATTTTCTTTTTCGCGCATAAAACGAAAAAATGCATTATGGCTATAATTAGACTATAAAAAGATGCTAACGAGGCATCATATAATATAAAATGAAAGCTGACGCGTCATAAAAATTTAATAAAATATTTTTATAAAAAAATATATTTTTATTTTTACTTTTCAGTATTCTATTGACACATGAAAAATATTTTTAAAATAAAATATTTTATTGTTAAATTAAAACAACATATTTTTAACAATAAAATTATAAAAATTATTTAGATTTGATTCGAAGCGTCATAGAATTTCGTGAGTTTTGTTACTGTTTTTTATACTTTTCTTATGACTTTTTTTTGTGACTCTTATTAAAATTTTTGGTTTAAATTTTTTTTTGTGACTCTTATTAAATTTTTTGGTTTAAATTTTTAGAATTTTTAATTTTTAACGACAAAACAAATATAAAAGCATAGCAGTTTTGGATAGAATTAAAAAAATTCTTTAAAGATGAAAAAAACCTTTAAAAAGTTTTAAAGTGGCTTTTCAAAAGGCTTTTTTTCTCTCTTATATGTTTTTGTTTTTTTATTTTAATTTTTGATATTATTTTTTCTAATTTCTCATATCAAAATTTTTTAAAAGTATCATTATTTAAATTAATATAAACAAATTTCACTAAAAATAAAAAAACTGTTAATAAATTTTTTTACGTTAGTTCAAATAATAATATTTTTTAAAATTCTCTCGTTACAAAAACTAAAAAAATAATAAAAAATAAAAAAATTTATATAAGAAAAAAAAAGGTTTAAAATTTTTTATGTTAAATATTTGTCATGTATCGTTTTTGATAGTGCTCTTTTAGTTATCTTTTATACCGTCCATTTTAAGTTCATTACAGCATATATCATTATACTTTCTTCAATATTTTTTTATTAATTTTTTCTTTTTCACTTGTAATAATTTACCTATTTTTAGTAGTGTAATTTATTTTATTTTCTATAATGTTATATTTTAACCTTACTAAATTAGTAAAAAGATTTCATAAAAAAAAAGTAAACTACTTCTGACATTTGAGATTGTCATTAGACTTGTAATGTGTATGTGT
>JAOTRH010154032.1:0-13157 GCA_034768845.1 Heliamphora exappendiculata | reverse complement strand
CCTAATTGTTATTTTTATTTTTTATTATATATTTTTTAAAATATCATAACTTTTATTATATAATTTTTTTTTGTAATATTTATAATTTTAGAGTTTACTCGAAATTGATCAAGCAAAATCCATATTAACATAAAATTATGTGAAAATATAAAAATATCTACAATGATTTTTTGATTTTAATTTCTTAACTTATTATTTTATTATTTTATTAGTTTAGAATCATTTTAAGTCAAATAATTTTTTTAGCCTGAAAATTATCTATAAATTATATCAAATAAATTTTTTACTTTTTTAACTTAAATAATTTTATAGTAAAAAATTCAACTTTTGCCTTAACGTAAAAAATTCAATTTTAAAGAGAGAAAGCAGCTTCCCTCTGTTTTACAGCTGGCCCCATTAGCCTATTGTAAAGAATTAAAATAAAAAAACTCTGATAATTGTTTTTTTCATTAACTTTCTTTTTAATGGGTGAATTTGGGCTCAGATTTCATTTGGAACACTTGTTTATATATAAGTTCTAACTTAAAATTAACGTTTTACTAGGTTTTATTTTATATTATTACATTCAAACTACTCATAATATGTCATTCATAAATCTGCGAATTAAAAATTCGAAACAAAAGAATCGTTGCGGTATTAAAATCGTGTAACCATCAATGAAATTTTCAAAAATATCTAGTCCAAAATTGTTGGCCATTTCGATCAAGATTATTGAGCAATCTAGAATTTTGAGGGATGTTCATGACTTTGAACTATATTTATAACAATGTTTGATGTGTTTATACGATTTATTATTATTTTATTATGAGTTAATTATTATGATATTCTAATTTTATGACTTATTTTAAGATAAATTTTATGTATTAAATAGTTATTCTATGAATTTTTTTTAAATATTTAATGATGTTATGGTCATTTATATTCTCATATCTATATATAAGAATAAGTAGATATATACAAGTAGTATAAATTACGTTTTTAGTGTTGAGATATACTCAGTGATTTATTCAACATTTTTAGTTATTAGTTACATATGCGAATATGATATCCATATATCGTAATAATTTATCACTTCTTGCGTTGTATATTTGTAATAATTTTTTATGATCATTGATTTGATATCATTTTACTCATTTAGTCGAAGATATCTGAGAGTTTAATTAACTTTCAAACGAAAATTCACGGATGATATGTGTTTGCATTTTAAAAGTGGTGAGGTTTAAACTTATTACAGGGACCTCCTGTGTAGTCTCTGAAATTATATTAACGTCCATTGAAATTTAATTTTAATATCAATTACACCTAAATTGTAAAAATTTTCGTTAAAATTTAACAAAAATTGTCCCTTCCACCCCAAAACCATCATTCTCATATCAAAATCACCATTCAAACCACATTTTTGTCTCAAAATCACAATTTTCACTCTAAAATCATCATTCTCAAAATTACTATTCCATTAAAATTTAAAGTGGGAATGATGATTTTGGGAAAAAAATGTGGTTTGAAGGATGATTTTGGAGTAGGATTGATGATTTTCGTTAAATTTTAACAGAAATTTTAACAGTTGTGGAGCAATTGATGTTAAAATTAAATCTCATAGAATGTTAGTATAATTTCAAAAATCACATGGAAGGTCCCTGTAATAAGTTTAAATTTCATGAAAAATAAGTATAATTATTTCTATTTTTTTACTATTTTTAATAAAAAAGTTAAGGTTATCAATCAAGGGCAAGAAAATAAAAAAACAAAAGTAAAATTAAATTAGATTAAAAGGCGAGGACCATATTGTCATTTTCATGTTTAACAAAAGCAAAAAAACTACTCAGTTTGACATGCCTTTTTTACTTGATTTTTTTGTTCCTCTTTATTTGGAAAAAGTGATATCACTTATACTTTTATAAATAAAAAATTTTAATGCACATTAAATAAATTATACTTGTCTTTCATTTATTCAATAAAATGAATAAATAACGTCTCACTTAGAGTAATTTTTGCTATGTTATTAGATACTAGTAAGATATCACGTATATGTCTGCGTTATTATTTTTAAAATTTTAAAAAAATTAAATTAAAGTAGTTGTTTTTAAAATTTTTAAAATTTAAGATTTATATTTAATTCTAATAAATTCAATATTTCAGAACAATATGAAAAATTTAAAAATTTAAAAATTTACAAAATTTCACGAGAATAGAAATTTGAAAATTAAGCCCCGTTTGGGCTAAATTTTGATTATTTTTCTTTTCTTTATTTTTATTTTTTGATTTTTCATCTTTTTGACTATTTTTTTTATTTTTTCTAATTATTTTGATGAGTTAAATCAAAAATGAAATTTTTTTAGATCAAAAGATAAAAAAAATTCATTAAAAATGAAAATAAGCAAAAGAAGATTTGGCTTATTGGCTTATGTTCATCATTTTTAAACTTTTTTTAATATTTTTATTAAAAAAATTCACTTTTTCGGATCATCTCAATAAGAAAAGTCAAAAAATATAATAGTTTAACAACACGATAATTCACTAAAGACAAAAATAAACTAAATAAAATAAATAAATAAACATCTATCCCAAACGGGACCTTAATAGTTTTCCTTTCATATAATAAAATAAAGGAGTTTCTAAATGGGAGTCTTATATGTAAGATTTGTAGAAAGATTAGTTTTATCTCGAATTTTTTTAAAAATTCAGTTCTATTTTATATTGTTATATCTAATATGTTCCTAAAACGTATTTAAGCAACAGTCAAACATCAAAACTCTAGCCTCCCGCCGTGATTTTCTTGTTCTTCTTTTTGGGCACCAGCCACACCACCGATCTCCTCATTTTTTCCTCTTAGTGTCGACCTCAATGATCTCATATCTACCGTTAATCGTCAACTACTAAACTTCTATCGCTCACTTCTCCCCTTGTTGTTGACCATCGCCGTTTCAGTGGAAAAGCAGCAGGGGCAAGTTCATGAGGCGATTTCGACTCCCGAAAAAATGCAAACATGAAAGGTTGTCGCAATTTGTCGATTGAATGGGAAAAAGTTCATCGTAGGTCGATGAAGCCGTCGAAGGGTTAGGGTTTCAAAGAAAAAAGAAGAAGAAGATGGTTATTTCTCTTTTAATTAAAATTTTTCTTAATTTAATCTCTTTTAACTAAGAAATTCTTTTATCTTGACAAAAAACTTGTATCGAGAAATTTCTCAATTACAATAGGAAAATTTCAACTAATAAATTCCCTTAGCATCTTGAGCTCGTTGATAGAGGCAGAGCTACTCCGGTGGTGGTACAAGGGCGGCGCAAGGTGGTTCAAGGCAGAGGTTGGGGGTCGAAGGTGGTGCAGCGAGGCTAGATTGGTGGTTGTGTTGGTGGCGCAAGGGTGACTAGGGCGACAACAAAAGGTTGGAGTAGAAAAAGAAAAGACAGTGCATCTAAATAGAGGCACCGGTTGGTGGCGGTTAGGCAGATTAAAAAGGCACCGACCGAGTGATGGGAATGGGGGTGAGAGAGGAAATGCCAGCGATGGTATCACAATGGTGGAGTGCCGCAGGGGCGGTGAAGGTTGAAATAGTAGGTGGTTGTACGTTTTGATTCGATTAGTTTGGGTATAAAATTATCATAAATATATCTCGTATTAAGAAAGAAGACCTAACTTTAAAAACTTAAAATTATAACTAATTTTTTTTTAAAAAATTAATAATTAATTAATTCTAAAATAAACATGAACAACACAAATATAATTTCGACTACCGAATGATTACTCTATTAAAAGATGTTCCTCATAGACGTTGACCTTGGTTTATTTACTTGACAGTCTCAACTGGATACATTACTCTTCTTCTCCACTTTCCTCTTCTTCCTTTTTCCATTCCGGCCCTACCTCCCGCCGCTCGCCCGAAACATCGATCGTCTAATTACTTCTGATCTATAAATTCCAATCGATTGGAATTTGAATCCAACAGCGAAGAATTTCATTATTGTTTGACATGTATTAACCTTTCCTTCTCTCTAAATTCAGAATTATGATTTGAGAGGGAGAGAGAGAGAGAGAGAAAGAGAGATGGAGCTTGAACACATCAGCCATGAGCATCCATTGATTCTCAGAGAAGTGCAAAAGGATGGCGGAGCGGAAGTTTCCTGCTACGGCTGTGAGCAGCCGATCTGGAATTCTTCCTACGGTTGCGTCCGGTGCGATTTCTTCTTGCACAAATCATGCGCAGAGCTACCAATGGAGAAGGAGAATCAGCCGATGCACCCTCAACACACTCTTTCTCTCATCCCACAAGCTTACGGCCAGTTCTATCCCTGTCGAGCCTGCGGAAGAAACTGCGAGAGGTTCCGTTACTATTGTTCCTCCTGCTATTTCAGTCTCCACACAACCTGTGTTTCCGCCATGGACAAGATCCAACACACCATTCTTCATGATAGCCACAACCACCCCCTGATCGTCCTCGAGAGGCCGGTGGTGTTCTTCTGCTTCGCTTGCGGCACCGAACACGGCGGCGCCTCCTACCTTTGCACCACCTGCGGGTTCTGGATTCACCAGAAATGTGCTTCGCTGCCGAGCAACGTCAAGTGCAACGATCACCATCACCCGCTCTATCTTACCTACTCTCTTCCGCCTGAGTATTTTCAATTCTTTCCCCCGCCCTATTGCGACATTTGCGCCGAGGATTTGAATAGTTTATATTGGGCTTATTATTGCGCTGGATGCAGATATTTTTCCCATTTACATTGTGCAACATCCAAGGTAGAGCGGCTCAGGTTGTTCTTCTCACCTTACTCTTCTTCCACCACCCTGGAAAAAAATTGGGTCGGGCTTCTCTGTTGTAACAGCACCGAGCTGTTCGATTAAAGGCATAAAAAAAATTCCTAATTCTCAGAGTTTAATTTCGAGAAACTGAGAATTAAGAGTTATTCTTTGAGCTGTAAGTCAATAGCTCAATGCTGTTACAGCAGAAAAACCCAAATCAAAAAAATTTTGCTTTGGAAAATGCACTGCAGAGGGGCAGCCAAGATTTGTATTTGAGAGGGGCCAAATTAGGAGAGAAAGGAAATTAGAAAGATTTTCAAAAGTTGGTGCAATTGTTTAAATTTTTGTAGAATAATTTGTAGAGATTTGAATTCTAAACTCCAGATATTGGCGAGAACGATGACCAAAAAAACCGAGTATAGTGGAATTGAAGTATTAGTCAGGCAACGTCAATGATATTATCAAAGGTGATACGATAATTCTAGAGTTGGTTGACTATCGAAATGGTTGAATTATTATGATGTTTTGTTTAGAGATGGAGATATTGATAATTTTTTTTAAAGTTTCTTATCTTTAGTAGTTAGATTAAATTTGGTATGTTATAGTAACTATATTTGAATACTATCGAATAGGTTTTACATAGCACGAGATTCATGTATCACATAAAATGGTATTCAAATTTAGTCATTATAGTATTATTGTAAAGAAAAAAAAATCAGTTTCATAAATTCTCACACACAAATATTTTTTTTTTTTTAAATTGAGGAGGGCCCATGGCTTCCCAGTCCCATGTAGTTCCACCCCTGGCACTGCATTGCAAAAAAAAAATACAGTTCAATCTTATAACTTGATATGTTTTTAGGTGTACATTAGCATTTTCTGCTTCAATTTCCTTCATTTTTTGTTGTTGCAAGCTTTATTGTTGTTGTTCTTGTTACTGCTGATGCTATTATTCTTCTAATTTCTTCTTCTTCTTCTTCTTCTTCTTCTGCATCTTCAATATGATAAATATATACACACACACCCACACACACACATGCAGAGATATGTAAGAATGTGTTATATGTATACACAGACACATATATATAAATAATATACCTAATCTTGCAGTCGAAATTCGTGCCAGAAAAGTTACCAGAAATTGAAGAACATATGGCACTAAAGTTTGCTGAGTAGGTAGAGAAAATGCTCCAGTGAAGAAGAAAGTAGAAACTTCTATGTTTAGGCACGTGCTATTATTTTGGGGTCTAATTTTATTTCCTACAAGGACTGCCGGACTGGTCAAATGGTCAAGCAGCACAAATTATTGGACTGTATTTTTGAATTGGTTGAGATCGGTAACTATATGGTTAATCAGCACTGAACAAGTAGTCATTTACAGTTTAAATGTTTGCAGTGCAACTATTTTTCTTATTAGTTGATGATATTCCGTTCTTAATTTTGTGGTTCTAGGGATTGTGAAACAGAAGTTGAATTTGAAGATCTTGATTCCAATCTAATCACTTTGCCAGTGCCCGATGAATCAGTGGATGCAATGGCCCTCTTTATCAAGGGCATTTGCGAACAGGGAAAGTATAACAAAGCATCAGAGATCAACCACTTCAGTCATGGCCATCCCTTAATTTTTGTAGACAAGCAAATTGACAATGAGCCATGCTCAAAAAGCGAACTTCCCCTCTCAACTGAGGTGAAGAATGACAATAAAAGTTGCAATGGATGTGCGCAGCCCATCTTGGCTCCATTTTACCGCTGTGCCCAATGCGACTTCTTTCTCCACGAGGATTGTGCGAAACTGCACAACAAATTGCAACACCCATGCCACCAGGATCATCCCCTCCGCTTGATTGCTCAACAGGCCACAATAAATTACACTCGGTACTCATGCAATTGTTGCACTAGGTATTGCAATGTGTTCATGTTTGGTTGTACAAGCTGCGAATTCTACCTTGACATTCAGTGTGCTTCCCTACCACATGCCATCAGACATGATGTTCACAAGGGTTCTCGTGCCCTTACCCTAAGACAGACAGCCAATGCTACCTGCAGCACGTGTAATGGTAGAGTCGGTAGCGAGTTTGTGTTTGGATGTGGCTCTTGCGATTTTATCTTATGCTACCGATGTGCTATATTGCCGAGAATGTTCAAGCACAGATTCGACGAGCACCCCTTCACATTAACCTATTCCCCTATTGAAAACCATCTGGAAGAATATTTCTGTGAGATTTGCGAAGCTGATATAAACCCAAAACGTTGGTACTATCATTGCATTGATTGTGACCAATCGCTTCATATAGCATGCATCGATCTTCGTCCCGTAAATTATTTTGTGAATGTAAAGTTTGGGTACACTACTAGGGTTGACAAGCACCCCCACAATCTCACTTTTGTACAAGGCTCCAAGCCCAAGGGCAACCGCCGCCGAGTGTCAAGCCCCCCTTGTGACGATTGTGGGAAGGATTTCGAATCATATCATGCTGCCTGTGAATGTGTCACTTGTAAGTTTAAGATTCACTACGATTGTGCTTTTGCATCATCGTCCGAGGATGATTGTCCCTCTAGTTCAGAGGATGATTGTCCCTCTGGTTCAGAATCAGTTAACAGTAATGTGTGAAGATTCACTTGAAGTTTGAATCCAAATTTGGCAGTCATGTAGTTCTTTGATTGAGAGATTTTATACTAGATGATACGTATCTATATACCTAGTTTATAAGTGGCTTAAATTGTGTGAACAGTGGAAGATGGCTTGCTCTTTCTTTTTAACCCACAATGCCCTTGTAGTGCCTGCCTCTTGTTCGATGGCTTCTGTTGTGCCATAAGGCTTTTTCGTCCTTTTGTTAAGTGTGATGAGCACATCGCTTGCATTACCCTTTCCAGGAGCTTATAAATGCAGACACAATTTGCCAAGTGCATTCACCTATTTTAGTGTGTATTTAGAAGCTCCTCTCTGTTGCCTTTATTACTCTTTGTATCATGTTGTTGTTTTGTGTTTGCATTTGCGATTTTGCCTTTCTGAACTGATCAGCCAACTGTCTTGTCTAATTATGGTTCTGTGCATTCTTTCAACATTTCTGGCCTATTTGAAGTGAAGCCATCTTCTCTCTTTCGTTTTATATCCATGATCCTTCTTGAGTTCTTCGCTCTTTGAGTTTTTTCCATTGCCCTCAGTGGTTTGTCTCCCACCACCCCTTCTTTTCTTCTCCAGTTCTCTTTTCTCTTATTTCCTTATGCATTTCTCTTATCTCTATTCCATGCTCAGTCTCGGTGGTGAAAACTCTTGCTTCCGTTTTTGCCAGAAGTGTCTCTCCTAACTCTCCTTTTCTTCTTCCCCTCTTAGTGTTCGATTTTGTGGCTTTTTAGGTCTTTGGTTGATCATTCGGTTTTCATCTCACCAGATTGCCCTCTCTCTTCTGAGCAGTAGCCCTTGTAGGAAGATTTGAGTGATACTTCGCTTGATTTATTGGTTGATTGGCCCACCTGAAGCAGAAATAATACTCGGTAGATTTTACTTGCTGCAGCGCATCACCAAAAATCTTGCACTGTTTATGCATGGTTAAAGAGAGAGAAACAGGTATGAGGTATCAAGCCCTACAGGTTTCAACTAAGAAGCAATGGCACTTTTACGAAGGAGGCGTGTCGAACATAGGACAATCTTTGAACACTTGAGACACTCTCAAATTCGTATCCGGTACTTTTGAAATGTGTCTTGATTAGAAAATTATATTTATAAGATCATACACTTTTTTGACACTTGATGGACATTTTAACAACACTTTTTAAATTTTCCGAACACTATATATAATGAATTTTTTCATAATAATATTTTTTTTATTTTTTGAAATGCAAATTATGTATACTAAATATATATTAAAATATTTATTAGATGAAATATAGATTTAGTTAAAATGTCTTTTGTCTTTTGTCTTTGTAAGTATGTATTTTTGTCTATGGATTAACATTATAACATTTCTTGCCTTTGTAAGTATGTATTTTCGTTTCCACGTGCAGCTTTGAACTGAGACATCTATGGATTTTGAGAAGCCATACTTATTTATCTTATATATTAGCTGGACATAGAGATAATGACCACTTACAGGGCCCTTTCACGTGTTTAACGTGTTTAACTGTTGTTTCTAAGACCCCGATTGGAAACTAGCTTAAAAGTTAGTTCTTTTATTTTTTTGTATTTTTAACTAAAAAAATTCAATCGGGTTTAAAGTAGATTGTTTAGTAACTTATATTTTAAGTTAGTTTTTTTTAAAATTGATTGTTTGGGTAAAAAATTAATTTTTTTACTTTTTGTTCAAAGTGGACAATTTTACCCTTATATAAATATTTGATACTAATAATTATATGTAGTTGGTAACGATAGTAAATAAGTTATGAATAAGAGATATTATTATATTTTAAATATTGTGGAAATTTAAATAAAATATTCTTGTAGTTTGTGTTTTGATTTAATTTTTTAACTTTTTAATTTTTTTGATTTTTTGCCAAACAGGTAACCTTAATTTTTTGATATTTTTAGCAAAAAAATTCAAAAAGTCGAAGTTGCGCCTAAGCCTCCTTGTTGGGAATCCCTCGTCAATAAATAAATAAATAAATAAATATTTTTTTCTTTGTCTTTGTGCCGTCCACCTATAGCTTATTTTTTGTACTAAAGCATAAGATAAAAGGATCCAAGAATGCAATAGCCACATAATGCATTTTGAGTTGGAATTTGATTATAGAAAAGTGTTTGATTTACATCTTATAATGTTAATATGCTAAGTGCATTCTTCAAATCTGCAGTAATGGCACGAACTATGGTAGGAGCAACATTATTAAAGTTTTTTCCAGGTATAGCTTGGCAACAAATAAAGGTAGATGCGATTACGAAGAGATACTTGATAACAAATCACTAAAAAGAGAAAAACACAACTACCCACTAAAACTTATAACCGTCATGCGCTCCCACTGAACAGAGCAGTTGAAAACAGTTATTACTAATTCAGTAGATAAAGTAGTTATTCTTTTAAATTCTAAGAGAGAAAAGTTTTTAATCCCTATAAATTTCCTGACTGTGGAAGACCAAGACACATAATACATGGCATCAACTTTTTCGTTTTTTAACTTCTTGTCATTTAAGTTTAGATTGTAGCATTTTCAATTTATTTACATTGTAACCTTTTCATTTCCATTAGCAATAAAATTCTCTTTTTTTCTTTCGTTCAAAGTTCTTGTGCCTTTTAATTCCAAGTTTCTTTAAGTAAAGTCTTGAAACAAGGCTTTGAACCTCAGCACAATCGCTTGATAAGGCATGTTTCCTATCTATCTCGACAGAAAATAGCTTTATTTGGTTAACAGATATGAAGGACTTGCTCTACTGACACTTGACATTCTAGTACCTCTCTGCTCAAAATTTGGAACACTGGTGTCCAAATTTCACGTCAGCTGTGTCAAGAAACACGAGTATATTGTGCCTAATAAATTGCTATCACAAATGACATCTCTAGCTATTTTCTTGAGCAGATTGAAAGATGTTGCCACATCTAAAGACGAAGGGATCTGACACCTTGGGCCTTCCCCTCGTCTTCAGATGCCTTGTTTTCTTGGGATGGATTAGCTCATACATATGGAACTGCATAAACTTTTAAATCCCGTTGCGATGCCACAATTTATTCGCAGCCCTGCCACTGAAGACCGCAGGCAAAAACTTTGCAGATACAAGAACAAGAAATCAAAGAGGAATTTCGGTAGGAAATCCGGGTAATTTATATATATTTATTTTTTGTTTTTTCATGCTTTTATTAATATCCCATACTGCTGGGCAATGTGCAACCAACATTCATATCATTCTCAATGCTGAGGAGATTTGGTTGCTAGGCTACCCGTGTTCCCTCACTTTCATAAAGGCACCTGCGAGGGAAGGTTAAACACTTGAAACTCCTGCTTTGCTTAATTGCTTGGATAGCATATCACAGCTTTTCATTTCTTTATTTCTCAGATTTCATGCACTACTGCCCTGATAGCTTAATTTATTTATATTAGTTGAAACTTACAAGAAAGGAAAGCATAATCTTGACAAGAAATGAAATAGAAATCAATAACAATTAACGAAACAATTCTAAAGAACCAATTCCAACGCTCCCTCTCAAGCTAGCATGAAGTTGTCAATCAAGTCAAACTTGACAATTGCTGAATGGAGCAGTGATGGCCCCGCTGATTTAGTAAACATGTCTGCTATATGTTCGGATGACGAAACAAAGAGGGAGTCAAAATGCCTATTCGACCCTTTTTCCCAAATAAAGTGGATGTCCACCTCTATGTGTTAAGCAAAAATTTACTTTCAAATTACTTAACATAATTTTGCTCATTCAAATGAGCTTTTATTACGTAAGTTAAACACATTCGAGATAGAATATATTTCTTAATTATATCTCTTATATGAAAGAAAATCTTTTGATTTCAACTATTTTATTTTAAGTGAATATTTGGATTCACTTATAAATACGGATAAATATATTTAAATAGGTTGTCTACGTATTCATGTCGGCGCAGAACTGGTCTAGAATCAAATCAGTCGTAGTTCTTTAAAAAAAATAGTTATGATGAGTACAAACTCGTTTAAATTTGAAATTTGATTTTATTTTACCTATAATGGGTAGATGACCCATTATTTTATAGTTTAAAATTTATTTAAAAGTTTAATTTGGGTGAATATTTAGATTTACAAATTTTTTGACTGTATCCATTAAGGGCTACCTATGTATGTGGACATTGGTCACAAATTTACGTGAGAAGGGTGTTTTCGAATCTATACTTGAATTTGTACAGATAAGAAATCAACTTATATATGCTCATAGAAGAAAATGGTTAGGAAAACCTACTTAGCTAAGAGCTAAAGAACAAAAGTACTCTTTACTTTGATTAGAGGTTATTTAAATAATGAGCTATTTCTGTTATCAATATTCAAATCAAATGGACAAACCAATGGGAGGTTAACCATTTAAAGAAGGGGTTCTCAGCTGGAGGTTCAATTTATTTAAAAAGTAAACTTTCTCCTGAAAACACCCTCACGCAACAACCATGTTCTTCCTTGGGCGTAATAATCAGTCATATTGGCGTTATAATTATCTGAAAAGGGAAGTTACAGCTGTGAATCCATCTCCGTCAATTGCTATGTTCCTTCGCATCAGTTCCTCCTCCAAGACCTGCACCTCCTTGCCTCCTCACTGCGTTAATCTCGTCGATAAACACAATACACTGTGCCATCGATTTTTCCTTCTTGAACAGATCGTGAACTCGCGACGCACCAAATCCCACAAACAATTCTACGAATTTTGACGCCGCGCACGACAAAAAATACTGTTGACGGAGATGGATTCTACCTCTAAATTTATTTGTTATGTTTATCTGTTTATCAGCTTGCTATATAAGTAAATTTATCTAGCAAATATATTTTGTTATCGATAAATTTATCCGTTTGATTTTAACACGTATAATGAAATAGATAAATTTATCTGTTTCATTGAAAACACATATATTGAAATAAATAAATTTATCTGTTTTATTTTAACATTGACAAATGTTAAACAGATAAATTTATCTGTTCTATTGAAAATACTTATCAAGTGTTGTGTTTCATTGAAACAAATAAATTTATCTGTATTATTGAAAATACCTATATTTAAACGGATAAATTTATTTATTTTATTGAAACAAATAAATTTATCTGTTTCAATGAGGGTATTTTTGCGATAGATAAATTTATATGTTTTATTTTAACACATATAATGAAACAGATAAATTTATCTGTCTTATTGAAAACACGTATATTGAAATAGATAAATTTATCTATTTTATTTTAACATTGACAAGTACTAAACAGATAAATTTATCTGTTTCATTAAAAATATTTATCAAGTGTTGTGTTTTATTAAAATAGATAAATTTATCTATTTCAATAAGGGTATTTTTGCTGTAGATAAATTTATGTGTTTCATTTTAATACGTATAATAAAATCGATAAATTTATCTGTCTTATTAAAAGCACATATATTGAGATAGATAAATTTATCTGTTTTATTTTAACATTAACAAGTGATAAACAGATAAATTTATCTGTTTCATTGAAAACACTTATCAAGTATCGTGTTTTATTGAAATAGATAAATTTATTTATTTTATATCTACTTTAATGAATGTATTTTTGTATTCAAAAACTTACACACGGTAACATAAGATCTATCATTGAAAATTTTTTATGACTGTAGACTTTGCCCCTTAAAAAGGTATTATGATAAACTTTTTACTAATTTTTCTGGTACGGGTCGGCGGGGTGTTTCCCTTGCCCAATTGGAAAAACTGACTTTTTGTGTGAACTTCCAAGATACTTAGGTTGGTCTTACAAGACACCTCCCAAAAATGTCAAATGGCATAAAATA
>JAOTRH010154000.1:0-13157 GCA_034768845.1 Heliamphora exappendiculata | reverse complement strand
CCCCCCCCCCCCCCCCCCCCCGTCTCCTCGCTGCTTTGTACGGGTTTTTTTCGCCCCTAACAACAAACGGGGTGGGGACAGTATTTGCATTTTCGGCCCCAATTCCCTCCACCCCCCATTTCATAAAACAAATATTTTTAAAATATTATTACATGTATAACATATATATTTTATAAATATAATAAGTCCAAAAAATATTAAAACATTATATTTATCTCTTTTTCTTTTCTACTTCTTACATTTTGTATTTTTAATTATATTAATTCAATAACTATTATTTTTTATTTATTATATTATTTATAACATTTATTAATATTACTTTTTTAAACCTTAAAAAACCATCCTCGAAATATCCTCATCCCTGCAACTTCTCCGGTATTTTCCTCCGTCCCCGCCCCAATCAAATAAAGGACAGGGATGGGCAGCTCATCCCCCGCCCCGCCTCGCCTCGCCTCATTGCCATCCCTAGCGATGGCCTGCGTGAGCAATAAGTTTCATGATCAAGGCGCGACTGAAAGATGATTCAGTTCAAGGGTGGCGGCGCTAGGGTTTCGCTAGGGTGCGGTTGAAGAATGATTGAAGGATGATTGAAAGACGACACTATTCAAGGCGGCGGCGCTAGGGTTTCGACGGATTCAATCTGGTGTCTAGTAGGGTTGCGACGAGAGGGTGCTAGTGCTAGGGTTGTGACGGGAGGGGTGTTGCGATGGGATGGTGGTGCTAGCGTTGCGACTAGAGGGCGGTGTCACTAGGGTTGCCATGGGAGGGTGGCGCTAGGGTTGCAATGGGAGTTTTTTTTTTCTTTACTTTCCCATGGGATTTTGCTTTCATACAATGTTAAAGTAAAAAAATTAAAAGAGTAAGAGTGCCTAACCCTAAGGGTTAGCTCCCCTAACTATTTATATTGTAACAAAACATTATTATAATAACATAATTAACCCTTAACAATGCCAAAGAAAGAAGGCCAAGGATGGCTGGATTGTAGATGTGGACGCAGAACAAGCTTAGGAGGGAAAGGTTAATAACCTTGCTTCAGCTATCGCGGCACCAGTGAGTTAATGGACTACAAAGTCAGGTCAGTGGCTCCTTGCTTATTTGTAAAGACACTACCATAAGTACAAATTTCATAATTAAAACTAATGCAACCGGTGAACCTCATTACAGGTAGGTTAATTGGCCAAGGAAATGGCACAAAAACCAAATGTGAGAATGATAGTTCAATGCCAGTGCTATATAGGTGATTGTGCGTGTCCTACGGATCGGTCTCACATCAAGTTGGAAGGTGGTGGGGACACCTGGGTGCAGGGATAACTCATCTATTAGACGGTTGCCTAAGGCCTCGAAAATAATAAAGCCCCCAAATTTATAGAACTCTTTATAGTATATACTATTATATATGAATTTTAAAATAAATTGTATTAATGAAAATAAAAATTATGCTTCAAAATAAAGTAGGCTAGGTCCCATTTTAGTCAAATTAAAAAAATAATTATATACTAAAATATTTTTTAAAATATAATTAAACAAATTAAACCTTTCGGAGTTCAATATCTTTCCGAAAAAGAAATTTTCTATTCAGTAAACTATGCCCCCCAAGATCTACGGGGTTACTAGCAGGAGCTATAAAAATTTCTAAAAAGTATAAATTGAAATAACTTAAATAGGGTGGCATTGGAAGTTATTGTAATAACTTTTGAAAACTTCTCCAAAAAGAATCGTTTTTATTATTTTTCTTTCTCACACTTAGTACACTATTTGTTTTATTTCTACAATTTGATTCTCTGCTTTGTACAATTTTTGACTCTATGTGCAAATTGATTTCTCAATTCTCATCTCTCCTACAAATAATTAGTATATTTTAAAATTAATTATTTCTTATATATTGTAAATCATGTTATTTTATTTAATTGAGAACATGTTCAAACAATTTCAAATGTATAATGTTATTTTTTTTAAATTTTAAAAACTTAAAAGTAAGAGATGATGATAGTTTTAAAATAAATTATTTTAATCTTCAAATTTTTTTAAAACATGACACCTTTAATGATATTAATGGTTTATATTTATTTTCAGAAATAAAATTTTAAACAGAAATCGTACCAACAAAAAATGAAGAATCTAATTAATGTACTAAATTATGTTTAAAAAATAGGTTGTTTTTAAAATTTATGCATTATTTGTAGAATATTATTACCAATTTTAGTAACAATAGTTTATGTAGAAAGAAATTTTTCTAAATTTAAATTAACAAAATTTTATTTAAGAACAATTAAGAAAAATTAATTAAACTAGCAATTTATCAATTGAAAAAGTTGTTATTATTATTATTATTATTATTATCAGGTGTGTGTGTGTGTATGGATGTAATGGTGTTCCCTACTTTTATTATAAATAATAGTGTGCCTACTCAATTGATAGGGATTCTTCTCTTCTTTTCTCTATTTCACTTAATATGGTATCAGAGCCACCCATGAAACCCTAGCTTCCATTGCCGCCACTATAAAACCCTAGCCTCCACCACCCCAAAACCCTAGCCACACCTCCAAAACCCTTCCACCGACCCTCTCTCCCTGTCACCGACCCATGAAACCCTCGTCGACCCTCTCTCTCCCTCGTCGCACCTCTCTGCCACTCGCCGACCCTCTCTCTCCCTCGCCGCACCTCTCTTTCCATCTCGCCGACCCTCTCGCGCAATAAAACCCAACCACAACTCTAATCACTCATAGATGAACCACTAAACATATGTGCTATGGAAAAAGAATATATTGTTGACAATTGAAGGTATGAAAAAGAATGATCATTTGTTCAAAGATCCTCCTAAGAAGGGATCTGATGAGTACAAAAGATGCAAGCGGAATGATGCAAGATTGCTCAGTAAGATGTTGAATTCAATGGAGTCTTCTGTTAAGGTTTTGATGGCCAATGCCACAACTGATCGTGAGGTGTGGACCATACTCAATTAGACATTTGCCTCGACTAATGATTTCTCCAAAATATACGATGTGATGCGGAGTATCTTCAGTGTAGAACAAGAAAAGCGACCTTTCTCATAATATTTCACGGAGTTCAAGGTATTAGCAGATGAGTATGATCGGTTAGTACCGTTTACCAATCGATATGAGGCTTCCAGAGAGCAGATGATGCAGTTTTCGGTTGTTTGTTTTCTAGCTGGAGTGAATCAGCAGCTTGACTCAGCACGTTCCCAGATCTTGGCTGAGTCTGATATTTCTTCTTTATCTAAGGTCTTCAGGAAGATGAGCAGACCAGTTAGTAACGAAGAACCTCGTATTATGGCTGCTAACCAGGGTAATCATACAGCCCTGGGTGTATCTCGTGGAGGAGGTAGAGGTGGAATTAGAGATAGAGGTCGTGATGGGGGCCGTGGTGATGGTGGCCGAGGTAGAGGCCGTGATGGAGGGCGAGGTAGAGGTCGAGGTGGACGTGACACAGGATCTGCAACTACTGTGGAGAGCAGGGACATCTACAGAACTCGTGTTGAAAGTTACATAGACGTCCTACATCTTCTGTGGCCAATGCAGTGGTCGATTATGATGCTCCTCCCTCTTCCTCTGAGAGAAAAACTATAGATATAACCCAGGAGGAATATGATCAGTTCATACAGATGAGGATTGGAAGCACAGCTAATGCCCCTTTAGCTACAGTTGCAGGTGGCCCAGCGGCGTGTATGGCCACTCCCAAATCTTGAGTGATAGACTCAAGTGCATCTGCACACATGACCCATTCCATAGGTACTTTTTCTTCTTATCAGTTAACCCATGGATATAATTGGGTTATTGTCACCAATGGAGGAACCCTGGAGGTGAAGGGACAGGGAGTGGCTGCTTTATCTCCATTTATTACACTTTCTGATGTTTTACATACTCCAGCTAATCTATTTAATCTTCTATCTGCGAGCCGTATTACAAAGGATTTGAACTGCTCAGTAATATTCTTTCCTGATCATTATGTTTTTCAAGATCTAATTTCGAGTAATATTATCAGTAGAGGACGGGTGGTGAGTGGCCTATATGTGATGGATGAAACTGCGGTTGTTGCATGTTTTGGAAGATCGTCCCAAATTCCTTATATACATTGTCGGTTGGGCCATCCCTCATGGGTAAGTCTGAAGAAACTATGTCCCAGATTGAGTCAGGTTACACAGTTAGAGTGTCTGTGATGTCGTTTTATTAAGCACCTGCGTGTGCCATGTGTGTCTAAAAAGAATAATAGGGCATAAATCCTTTTTCTTTGGTACATTCAGATGTCTAGGATCCGTGTCCTAACACTTCTTTGTTTGGATTTCGGTATTTCGTAACTTTTGTTGATTATTACTCTCGGGTTACTTATCTATATCTCATGAAAAAGCGTACTGAATTATCTACTGTTTTCACTTCGTTTTGTAATGAATTCCAAACTCAATTTGGCAAAACCATTCAGATACTACGTAGTGATAATGGAGATGAGTACATTGGTGAAGTGTTGGGCACATACCTGAGTGCACATAGGATTATTATGCAGACATCCTGTGCAGACACCACAGCACAATGGCGTGGCTGAGAAAAAATAGACATCTTTTGAAAACTGCACGTGCCCTGATGTACAAGATGAAAGCTCCCAAAGTCTTCTGGAGTGAAGCTGTGTTGACCACATGCTACCTTATTAATCGATTGCCATCCTCTGTTTTATAGGGAGCTACACCTTTGTCAATTTTAGCTCCTCTGCAAGTCCCTTTTCGTTACCCCCCAAGATTTTTGGATGTGTGTGCTATGTTAGAGATACCAGACAGAGTATGACAAAGCTATATGCTCGAGCATTAAAGTGTGCTTTCATAGGATATCCTAAGACCCAAAAAGGATATTGTTGTTACAATCCTCAGTTGCGATGGTTTAACGTATCTCGAGACGTGGTGTTTGTTGAGTCCACGTCGTTCTATGGGTTCAAGACTCCACCTTCGTCCACTATTGATGATGCTTTAGACAGTATTTTGCTGCATCATTATCCCACTGATTTCCCAGTGCCATCTTCTCCGGTTGCAAGTTCTCCAGTTGATATTCCGGGGGAGTCTTCTCCTGCTGTCCCGGAGTCACTTATGATATCATCATCATAGTCTTTTGCCTTCACCAAGCTCCACCACCTCTCCTCTACTTGAGACAGTATCCCCTCAGCTAGATCCGGCTCCTGATCAGGTAAATGATCTTCCTATTGCCTAACGCAAGTTTTACCGCAGTTGCAGAGATCATTCCTTGTATACTACATCATATCGTAGTTTGCCTGCCACTGTCAAGACAGGTATCACTACACTTGATCAGCATTCTTTGCTTTGCTCTGTTACAGATGCTCTTTCTCATCCAAGTTGGCGCAAGGCTATGATCGATGAGCTGAATGCTCTTGAGGCTAATCAAACGTGGGACTTGTGAGTTTTCTTCCTGGGAAAACCGCAATTGGGTGTAAGTGGGTATATGCTGTCAAGCTTCATTCTAATGGCATTCTCGAGCGATCAAAAGCCCGTCTCGTGGCCAAGGGCTATGTTCAGACATTGGCATTGACTATTTTGATACCTTTTCCCCTGTTGCCAAGATGGCCTCAGTTCGTTTATTCTTGACGTTGGTTGCATCACATCCATGGCCTTTATATCTGTTAATATGACAATATTAGGATTACTAAATGCGTTAACCCTAATGGGGCACGCACTAGATTATTTATAGATAAACGAAACCATACACTACGCTATGGTGTGCTCAACCACACCAGATAATAATCATAATAAAACTAACACCCCCCTCAAGTTGGAGCATCTATATCTAGCATGCCTAACTTGTCACATATGTATCGAAACCGATGACCCGGAACAGATTTAGTTAAAATATCTGCCAATTACTCTCCAGTACGAACGGAGCCAAACACGATCACACCATTCTAATACTCTCGCCTAATGAAATTGCAGTCCACCTCGATGTTTCGTGCGCTTGTGAAATACTAGAGATCACACCAACTTACTAAGCAACTGACGGAGCCATAAAATCTCATATGTCGCCAGAGCCATGGCCAGATATTCGGCTTCGGCACTCGACCGAGAAACTACGTCCTGCTTCTTACTTTTCCAAGAGATAAGATTGCCACCAATGGGCATCCAGCCCAGTCTGCATTAAAATACCCTTCCATCATAGAGTGGCCATAATCACTGAAATGTAGCCCCTTACCAGGGTTACTGTAGAGATATCGTAAAATTAGAATCACGGCATTCCAATGTGGAACCCGAGGCGCAGCCGTGAACTGGCTCACCACACTCACAGGAAAGGCGATGTCTAGTCATGTCATTGTTATCAGATAGTTCAATTTTCCAAACTATTCTTCTATATCGGTCAGGATGAGGAAAAATATCACCCTCATTATGGTGGAGTTTGACACTCGGGTCCATAGGTGACTCGACCCCCTTTGCTCGCAGAAGCCCCGCATTAGCTAAAATATCCAACACATTTTCGCTGCGAAATAAAGATACCCTTCTTGCCGCGTGCCACCTCAACGCCGAGAAAGTATTTCAATTCTCCCAAATCTTTAGTCTGAAACTAAGACTTCAGGAATTGCTTCAACTCAGAAATGCCTACTGTATCATCCCCTGTAATAACAATATCATCAATGTAGAAGATTAATAGAATACAGCCAACAAAGGAACGCCAATAGAACACAGTGTGGTCTTTTTGGACTGTAGAAGACCAAATTGGCACATAACCATGCTAAAGCGACCAAACCATGCCCGTGGAAACTGTTTCAATCCATAAAGAGAGTGATGGAGACGACATACCAGCTGAGACCCCCCCTGAGCAACAAAACCGGGAGGTTGCTCCATATAAACTTCCTCTTGCAAATCACCGTGAAGAAAAGCATTCTTCACATCAAGCTAATACAAATGCCAATGGTGAGTGGCAGCAAAAGACATAAATAGGCGAACAAAGGCCATCTTGGCAACGGGAGAGAGTCAAAATAATCAATGCCATACGTCTGAGCATACTCATTGGCAACAAGACGAGCCTTCAAGCGGGCAAGAGAACCATTGGGATTGAGCTTGACTGTAAAGACCCATTTGCAGCCAATAGCTTTCTTACCTTCCGGAAGAGAAACAAGGGGCCAAGTCGAGGTGGACTCAAGAGCCTGTACCTCCTCCAACATAGCACCCCGCCAGCCAGGGTCAGCCAAGGCCTCGGTAACAGTACAAGGAACAACGGTCTGATCCAGGGTGGCAATATAAGCCTGTAAGGAGGTGAAAAGACCCTTGTAGAAGGTAGTATAGAAAGAATGATCCCTGCAAGTCCGATAAGATTTTCGAGTAGCAATAGGAGCAGTACCGTCAGGAAGAGGAGCACTTACCATGGGAAGAGAATCCGCAGACGAGGAGACTGGATCAGAAGAGGAGAGGTCCAATGAAGTTGAAGGAGGTGATGGAGAAGGTGGAGAGGACCCCGCAGTAGGAGGAGCACTTGCAGAAGAAGATAAAGACAAGCAAGACACTAAAAAATCAAGACTGTGAATATCAGAACTCCCAACCCCCGACACAACCGAATCTGACGCAGAAAATAAGGAAATAAACTCCACAAAAACAATATCCCAGGAGACAAGGAACTTGTGGAGAGATGGACAAAAACAGTGGCACCCCTTCTGAGTCTTTGAATAACTAAGAAAAATAAATTTGACAACCCGAACATCCAATTTCGTCCGCGGGGAATGAGTGTCACGAACATAACAAAGGCACCCAAAAATTCTCAAGGGTAGAGAGAAAAGGCTCTTCCCGGGAGACAGGACGGCCATCGGAATTTGTCCACCAAGTATGTAATATCCCGAAAAAGAAAAAAATAATAATAAAATAAAAATTAATTAAATAAATAAAATAAAAATAAATAATGATAATAAAATTAAAAATAAATTAAAAATAATGATACTGTATACATATATATATACAAAATCCTTGACCTAAAATCTGTAAGGAAAGGAACAGATTGTGTGTGTATTGGCCTTAAATGGGAAAATTATTCAATTAAGGGGCGTTGAAAGGGGTTCTGTGATGGAAAATTTTGATTTCGTAACCAAAAATAGGGTTGGGTGGAGCGTGTAGTGTGTATATTTATAGCCGAGGAGTTGGAACTTTTCTGTCTAAGCAAGAGAGGAAGAAACAAAGAGAAAGAGAGAAGTGTGTACCGACAAGCTTGGCCCCGACACCTTCTCTAGCGTCCATCGACGCCAACCACCGCCGACGCCACCCAAGACGTCGCTGACGACCACCGACGCCACTCCAGAAGCCGCCGCCGACCATCGACGCCACCCCCTGCCACCGCTGTCCACCCTTCTCTCCCCCAGGTTCGCATCTCTCTCTCCCCGATTTCTCTTCCTCTCCCTCTCCGCCTGTTGGAACCTCCTCCCGCCACCACCGAAAGCCACCGGCGACCCCCGTCGACGCCAGATTTTTCACTTTTGGATGGTGTTGAGATTTCGAAATCGGATGTGCGTCCCCAACATTATAGAAGTAAAGCAGGGGATACTAAACGAGGGTCATAATTCGAAGTTCGCAATACACCCCGGGCTAATGAAAATGTATCAAGATCTACGGAAAACGTTTTGGTGGATGGGAATGAAGAGGGATGTGGCAGCATATGTGAGCAAATGCCTTCAGTGCCAGCAAATCAAAGCGGAACGTCGAAGATCGGCTGGTCTCCTGCAACCTTTATCGATTCCGGAATGGAAATGGGAGCATATCATTATGGATTTCGTAGTAGGGCTACCTCGTACGCAGAAAGGCAACAACTCTATATGGTAATCGTCAATCGACTCACGAAGACAGCTCATTTCTTACCGGTGAAAAATACGTACACATTTGAACAGTTAGCCAGGCTCTATGTTCGAGAAGTTGTGCGCTTACACGAAATTCCAGTGACAATCGTTTCGGACCGCAACCCGAGGTTCATCTCTCGATTTTGGAGGAGCTTTCAGAATGCCATGGGCACCAGCTTAAACATCAGTACGGCCTTTCACCCACAAACGGATGGGCAGTTAGAACGGACTATTCAAACGATGGAGGATATGCTTCGAGCTTGCGCCATTGACTTTCAGGAAAGTTGGGAAGATCATGTATCGCTTATCGAGTTCGCTTATAATAATAGTTTCTAGGCTGGCATCGAAGTGGCACCTTTCGAAGCTCTTTATGGACGAAGGTGCAGAACACTGGTCTGCTGGGCAAGCACGATTGAAGATCACCTCACAGGACCGGAGCTAGTACAGGAAACAACCGAGAAGATCCAACAAATTCAAGAACGTCACAAGATTACACAAGACCGACAGAAGAGTTACGCTGACGCACATCGACGAGAGTTGGAGTTCCAAGAGGGCGACATGGTTTTCTTAAAGGTGCCTCCAATGAAGGGTGTTCTACGGTTTGGTCAAAGAGGAAAGTTGAATCCTCGTTACATCAGACCCTTCGAGATCTTGGAAAGGGTGGGACTAGTAGCATATCGGTTGGCTCTAACGCCTGACCTCGCTCAAGTGCATGATGTCTTCCACGTGTCAATCTTGAGGAGATATATTGCTGACCCATCCCATGTTCTGGCACGACCACCTGTACAGTTGAGTCGGCATTTATCTTACGAGGAACGACCGATAGGTGTTATAGATCGGTAAGAGAAACGACTTCACAACAAGGTGGTGCCGCTCGTAAAGATATGGTGGGACAACCATTCTAGAGGAGAAACGTGGAAAAAAAAGCTGACATGAGAGACAAATACCCCGAACTTTTTGAGTAAGGTACGACATCTTCTAACTTAGGTAAAGTTTGGAGGACCAAACTTCTAAAAGTGGGGAGACTGTAATATCCCGAAGAAAAAATAATAATAACAATAATAAAATTAATTAATTAAATAAAATAAAAATAAATAATGATAATAAAATTAAAAATAATGATACTGTATACATATATATATACAAAATCTTTGACCTAAAATCTGTAAGGAAATGAACTGATTGTGTGTGAAATGGCCTTAAATGGGAAAATTATTCGATCAAGGGGCGTTGAAAGGGGTTCTGTGATGGAAAATTTTGATTTCGTAACCAAAAATAGGGTTGGGTGGAGCGTGTAGTGTGTGTATTTATAGCAAAGGGGTTCGAGCTTTTCTGTGCAAGCAAGAGAGGAAGAAACAGAGAGAAAAAGAGAAGTGTATACTAGCAAACTTGGCCCCGACACCTCCTCTAGCATCCATCGACGCCAACCACCGCCGGCGCCACCCCAGACGTCACCGACGACCACTGATGCCACCCTAGAAGCCGCTGTCGGCCATCGACGCCACCCCATGCCGCCGATGTCCACCCTTCTCTCCCCTTGGTTCGCATCTCTCTCTCCCCAATTTCTCTTTCTCTCCCTCTCCGCCTGTCGGAACCTCCTCCCGCCACCACCGAAAGCCACCGGCGACACCCGTCGACACCGTCGGCACCTTCAACAAGCCCTAAAACCCCATGTTTTGGGTTCGATCGCAGTTAGGTTTCGGTTCAACATGTGTTGAGTTTCTGTTTGGGGTTTGGTTGGTTCTGATGGTGTTAGGCCTCGTTTGGGTCCATTGCTAATTTCTGCTTGAGTTTGGTTAGCCTCCCTTAGGCCTTGTTTGGATTATTATTGGGTTTATTGTTTAATTACTGTTTGGATTATGTTTTATTTGGTTATTATCTTTATAAACTAATTTATTATTAAGTTGCTATTTTGTTATAATAACAACAACAACAATAATAATAATAATAATGAGTTTAATTAGTTATTTTTAATGTAGCAAAATAATATTAGTTTTTTTTAGAAAAAAAAAAGAGAAAAAAAGGGTAATAAAGGTATTATTTTTGTCATTAATAAAATAGTGATTTAAATGTGTTTTTAAAAATAAAATATAATGATTAAACTTTATTAAAAAAATTTAACAAGATTTTTGAAATGAAATTATTTGTGTTCAATAATTTTAAGAAAAGCAAACGAGATTTTTCCAAATTAAAATTTAAGATAAATTAAATAAAAGGGTTATACAAAAAATATAACTTTAGGAATTTTTAGAGTTTAATAAAATAATCTAAGAAAATTAATACATAAATACATAGACTTAAGTTAAAATTTAAACAAGCTAATTATAAGAATTTCCTTAAATTAAAATTAAAAGAAAATTATTTTCAAAGAAATAAATTTAAGAAAATAAGTTTTGTAGCAATAATTTAAAATTAGAATTTTATAATTATAAATATACTATATTATATAATTTTTTTAAAGAAATAATAATATAATTTTAATAACAAAATTTAAAAGTAAAAATTGAATTATTAAAATATTGTTCTGTACTTCTATTTAGATTTGGAGTTTTGAAGAATCACAATTAATTTCTGCTAGAGCAAGTAAATCTTTGATATCTGAATTAGTTTTTATTTCACGTCAATGCTGAAAATGATGAATAAATAAATGACATGATATGAATGAACAGAAATGATGAATGAATGATATAAATAAATGATAGAATGATGCGTTAAACGGCGTCCTGGCCGCTATGGGACGTTAAGCGTACTAGCGAGCCGAGGCAATAAGGGTGGGGTCACGGCCAGGTGACTTAAGGAATGATCATGTCCACTGTATTAAATGTGGGGTCGCTCCCTACTAAATTCTGACAAGCCGTTTAATATATATTATTCTAACACTGTGACATAATTAATAATTCAGATATCATTGAATTCACACTAGCATTGCTAATGAATGTTGAACGATTTCAGGTGACTCTTGAAAGCGTGGAGATTTCAGTTTTTGGAGAACAAGAAGTTCAAGTCTTTTTCATATCTTGTAATTGCCATTTGTTTTCTTCTGTTTTTAGAATAAACTCTTATGTAGAACATTATTTTCATAGTGAATGCTTTGGGAATTTATGTTGGAGAATTTTCAATTGGGAATATTTTTAATAAATTTATTTTTACATTTGGTTATATTTAAATAAGTCTTATTTCTTTTCAATGGTCATAACTCTGAATAAATAAAGAATGTTAAGGAAAGATAAAAAGGCCTTTTGTGGGTTTTGACTCACTGGCCGGTCACGGACGCCATGTTTTAAAATGGGTCGTGACAAAGTACCTGTGAGGGAAGGCGGTTGATCAAGTAACAAGCAGTTAACACAGCATTTCCCCATAATTGCTTAGGTACGTGCATCTGAAACAAGAGCTCGAGCAGTTTCCATAATATGGCGGTTCTTGCGCTCAGCGACACCATTCTGCTGTGGGGCAGCTGGACAAAAAGTCAGATGAATAATGCCATGTGTGGACATAAAAGTCTTCAGCTGGGTGGACAGATACTCGCCGCCATTATCACTGCGCAATCATTTAACCTGAGCCTTGAACTGGGTTTGCAATTCCATACAAAAAGAGGAGAAAATATATGCTACTTCAGATTTATGTCGCATAAGATATAAGAAAGTCATACGAGAATAATCATCCACAAATATAACGTAATAACGAAATCCAAAAATAAACTCAACTAAACAGGGCCCCCAAACATCTGAATGAACTAAAGAAAAAGGAGTCGAAACTCGTTTATTGACCCGAGGTAACAAAGGCACACGCATATGCTTTACTAACCGACACTATTCACACTCAATATTAGAAATAGAACGAAAACGAGAACAAAGACTATGCAAACTAGAGATAGAGGGATTCCCCAAACGACAATGAGCCTCAAAACTGGGAGAAGAAACTACGGAGCAGGCCGAAGCAACCACCTCATCCACCAAGTATAGCCCATCAGACACTCGACCTCTACTGATAATCTTCCTCACCGTAAGATCCTGAAAAGCACAGCTATCATGATAAAAAGTCACACAACAGTTTAGATCATTAGTAAGCTAACTGACTGATAACAAGTTGAAAGAATTTCCAGGAGTATGTAAGACATTAGGTAGGGTTAAGGACGGCGTGGGGGTAGCAACTCCACGCCCCTTAACCAGTAAGGAAGATCCATTAGCTACAAGAACACCACAATGTCTAAGAGTCGCCTAATAGTCAGATAAGATACCTGCAGAACCAGCCATATGATAAGAGGCACCTGAATCAATCACCCAAGCAGACGGAGTAGTCGCCAAACAGGCACTAGGATTACCTGCAAAGGTAGCAGC
>JAOTRH010153979.1:0-13158 GCA_034768845.1 Heliamphora exappendiculata | reverse complement strand
TATATATTTTATCTAAGTTATTCAAAATTGAGATTATATTTAACATTTTCCATCTTGATTTACAAAAATGAACTGAGATGGTATGTAATTTTTAGGTTAGTTATTAAAAGTTGAGATAATTTGCATGCCCAGTATTACATATTGCTTAAAAATCACACATAAAAAAAACTATTTTTATAAAATCATAATAAAAAGGTTTAAAATAATTATTTAATATCAATTTATTAAATTAACTGTGTTGGTGTATAGATAAAGTTAAAAATGAACTGAGACAATAATTTAATTTTCTAATCTCTATTTAATTTTCTAATCTCAATTTTTATTTAATTTTTCTATGCCCTTTTCTCTCCATCCATGCTATTGCTCTGATGCTCTCATAAACGGATACCATCTCAATTGCTCTGTGTTGCCCAACACCACCGGTCTTCCACCCTTGCCAAGCACCATCAAACTTGAATCCCATGCCTCTTCATACCTGTCCTCTCATCCTAACCCTAATCTCTCCTCAATTCTTGCCTCAAACTCGAATGGAGAGATTAGATCTGAATCCCTAACCCTAACCCTAACCCTAACCCTTGATAATGAGTATATGATAAGTCTCGGGACAGAATTAAGAACTTATTTTCCTAACCCTTGATCATGAGTATATGGTAAGTCTCGGGATAGAATGAAGAAGAACTGATTTTCTTTATTCGTAGATAGGAAAACAAATTACACTTGTGAAAAAAAAAGAAAAAAAAAACTGATAAAGCTCCCCCTTCTCTTTCCTCCCACCTCCCTTTTATTTGGATCCTTTCTAACTAACTAACTAGCTAACCAGACTAACTCCTAACTAACTACACTCTTTATAACTGCTGTTCTAACTCCCCAAGTTGTTGCCCCTACTGTTGCACCCAAATGCCCACTGCTGCGCGCCAATTCCTACAAGCTGCTACGCCAGCTGCAGCTGCCCAACTGCCAGTTACTCTGCATTGACTGCTAGCTGCACTAACTGAGCTATACTAGCCGCACCCATTGCTAGCTGCGCTGCACCAATTGCACCCAAGCCAACTGAGCTATACTAGCTGCACCAATTGCTTTGCACCCAATTGCTGCAAATGAGCTGCACCTAAGCTATACTTGGAGCTATACTTTGGAGCTATACTTCACTGGATTCCTACTTATTCCCACTGTTTATCAGTATAGTTCCGAATCCCCTGCTGTTCAAGTTCCACAAGATTCGGACGGAGCCTGATGAGATAGGAGACCATTCCTCCATGGACGTCACCATTAACGACGTCCACCAGGTAGGTTCTTCTATCTAATTACAAAAACAAAAACAAAAACAAAAAGTTCCTCTCACTCTATAACCCAATTTGTAAACCCGTAACTGTTCATCTGTAATCCCCGATTTTGGTAGGTTGTTACCAGTTCTTCTTCTCTTAATTATCTCTGGGATGTATATGCAATAGAAGAAATATTTTTGTTAACTAATGTGGGATTGAATCTGTGAAAGATTATATTGGGGGGTCATATCATTGAACTTTTATTTGCAATATTACATGACAAGCCTGACATGGTGATGGCATTGCATGCGGCAATGAATAATTTCACCTTTTGATCGGGGTCTAATTTGCAGACCATATAGTTTCTTCTTGTGATGGATCTAATTTGTAAGCCTTTTGCTACGGAAATTTGAACCGTGCAATGTTTATGGATACGATTTTTCAGTTTAATCTAGAAGCCCACAAGCCCATTCATTCATTCATATATTCTCTATTTCTTTCTTTCTTTGCCTTGATGATGATGGAAATTAAATTCTCATTGCTTCTTTATAGATGGCTCAAATTGCGCTGAAGAATTGAATATGTGAATCTTCTCAAAAGCCTGTATGTAGGATTGTAGAAACACAATTAGTATTCAAAGAATTGTAAATTTTATTCTCCTCTTGATAATTAATATTTGGGGTTTACTCCACTTTTATCCTTGTATTGTTTATTTTGTCCCTTAAGTATTTTGTTTAACAATCCTACTACTTGTACAGATTTTTCTCACAAGAACCGATCACAGATGATGAGTTGGCTGTCCAACTCAGCACGTGGGCCCCCCAATTAAGCGTGGTTTGATATTATAAGTAAAGCGTAGTTGTTAAAAGCGCTTTTAGTTTAAATTATATATTTTAATTAAGCGTTATTAGCGAGCGCGCTTTTAGGTTAACACTAAAACGACGTCGTTTTACTTTACACGCTTTTAACGTTATATCTTAGATGGTTCAAACTTGTTTTCTCAGTGTTTCTCTCTCGCTCTCTGATACCATCCAGCTTCTCTCTCCCAAACTAGGCATCCATCGAAACCACCATCAAATCCACACCGCCGACCATCGATTGTCGTTGCTATCACCGCCGATTGCTGTCTCTACCACCGCTGATCGTCATCGCTACCACCGGTAATCTCTTTCTCTCTTTCTCTCCTCCATTGATGACTCTCTCACTCTCAATTTCAAGTCACCCTCACTGTAAATCAACGATTGGATTTGGCTGTTGTATATTTGTTGTCCACATTGGGGATCAATGAAGTCTGATTTAGGTTTGATCAACGAGGTCTCACTCTCTCAATTTCAAGGCACTCTCTGTATTTCTCTTCCCCATTGTGTGTGCATGTGTGTGTGTGTTTTATGTCTTCTTTTTCCTTTTTATTTGTAAAACTGCTCAGATGTTAATTATGTGTGCATTAGTACGTTTCATTTTTCATGGATAACTATGTTTTTGGTCTGTTGATATATGTTGAGCAGAATTAGGGTTTGGTTTTGTTGGTTTTGAAAGTTTACAGAATTAAGGTTTTTTTTTTGTTGGTTTTGGTAATCTACGAAAATTTTAGTAGTTCTAGGGAGAGAATCATTACATTAGTTGTTAATATTCAACAATATATCACATGATGATGTTCTACAAAATCCAAAAGCGCTACAAAAGTTTTTGACTTCCATGGTAATGCAGTGCTTTCTCCTGCTATTTATCATTTGATCTTCGCATGTCTCAAATTTGTTTTCTCTTACAAATGTCATCCTCATTCAAATTTACCTTGGTCATCAGTCATTGGTTTTAAACTTTTTTGGGTTTGATTGATTGCATTATTGTAGTTATGGATGCAAATAATGTTTTGCTAGGGGTGTTTGAAACTTTGGAATGAAACACGTTTCAAATAATGATGTTCTGATCAAGGAAAAAAGTTCTTTTTATTTCAGTTACTGGTTGGACTGCAATCTATCACTGAACTTGTTATGTTTTTCATGGTATCCTACCAAATGAGTTTCTCTTAAAGCAATGTTTCTTGCACAAAGCATCCAATTTTCATTACAGGGGAACATTAGTAAGTATTACTACTTTGAGTTTCACAGTCACCAAAAGATGCGATCGAGTGTATATACAAACTTGCGCACCAGTGTTAGTGAGCTTGGTTTTTAAATATCACCGAAATCATCTTGATTTTAAATATCACTAATACCGTTATGTATTGGCCTTTACATAACGGTATTTTGAGTATATGTTTTAAATGCTCATATGCTTGTATCGCCCCTACAGGCCAATACGACCAATACAATTTGAATCAGTGCAGTATCAGGTTGTATCAGACGATGCAACTGATATTTTAACCAATACGGCTAATACAGCCTTAATCAAATTATGGCATAGTTAGATTCAATATTGGTCATAGTTTACACTTAGTTTTTTTCTTCAATTATGGGGCCTTTCACTTTTTTAGGTGGCATTCCATTATTCCCTTTCTATAAAATACACTAATTAAAAAAAAGCTGATGTTTCCAGATATTCATTATAACCTGTAACTCGGTATTCAATTCAAAACCTATCGCATTGCTTCCCTATATTACATCTATATACTAATAAACTTACTAACCGTAAGTGTCCCAAATCTTGTCAATTAGAGACAAGACAATTACATTTTCACGTAAACTTTATTCTTTCTAAGGAACGACAAGCAAATCAAAAAATACAGACATAAAAAGTTCAACAAAAGGCAAACATGTAGAAAATGTTGAACATTTATTTTTGATGGAGCTACAAATCGTAAAAAACTGAACATGCCGGTATTGGACCAGGTTCTCAGCTTGCCCTAAAACTAATAATTTCCTCATTGACCATGCTGGTATTGGACCAAGTTGTAAAGTATGTGGTTTTTCTCCAACACTTTGTGATAAGAAGAAGAGGCCACTTTAACATCAGTTTGCAAATCAATACGAAAAGATAACATCAAACTAGGTGAAAAACTGAACCTAAACCAACAATTACAACTACTTACGAATTTTAGCGCGGGTGTAACTATCATGGTTTATGTGATGCACTCAAACATAGACCATGATTTATCAAAAGGAAAAGCCAATATGAAGATGTTTTTAGTCCATATGATAGCAACATTGTATTGTGCATGCTATTATGAAGCATGGGAGATTATTTTCATGGTTTTCTATGTAGGACTCGCCATGGATGCTGAGATCCTTGTTAAGGTGCCTGTCCAGAGGGCCTGCCTATTGGAGCTGCCACATCGAGCAGATTTGCTGTGGGAGCAAGAGGTATGTACTTAGTTATTATACTTACTCTTATTGATATACAAACTTTCATTATGTTAGTGAGGAAATTTTATTTACTCTCATACGCACATCTTTTCATGCAGGACACATCCTCTTTGACTTGCCGCGCCGTGGGGATAGTGGGTTATGGGACCTGCCCATTGATCCCCGTGTTCTTCGATAGCTGGATCATGCAGGCTTTTACGGGGTGTCCCATATTGGCTTCATACGTCTAGACCACTGCCTGATCACTGACCTGGTCGAGCGGTGGAGGCAAGAGACCCACACATTCTACTTGTTGGTGGGAGAGGGCACCATCACGCTCCAGGATGTCTTAGTCCTACTTGGATTGCACGTTGATGGTGCACCTGTCATCGACCATGATCGGACGCGCAGCACCGCTGAGTGGCAGCAGATGTGCTTCGAGCTACTCGGGGCCGCTCCAGCAGTTGAGGACTTCGAGACCGCCGGCCGACTTAGATCCTCGTGGTTTCAAGAGCACTTCATCAGCGCCATTCCTGAGGACGCCGTTGCGGATGTTATTGCCCAGCGTGCATGAGCTTACATTCTGTGGCTTATCGGGGGCTTCTTAATGCACGATAAGTCACAGAATCTAATTAGGCTCATGTACCTGCCGCTCCTACATCACCTGGGCGAGGTACACCGATACAGTTGGGGTGCAGCTACACTAGCATACCTTTATCGTCAACTGTGTCGGGCTACACGCCCAGGTGCACGAGAGATCGCAAGCGCGCTTGTTTTACTCCAGGTATGTTCCTTCATTTTCAAGTGCATTAATTTAGGCTCAATAGTTGTCATTGGATTTTCGTAACTAAATGTGGTTCTTTGCATTGTGGCTAATTGCATTTGTTCCTTTTTCAGATATGGGCGTGGGAGAGATTTCCACAGTTCGCGCCTTGCCAGAGAGTTGATATTGGCCCGGGCCAGGCCACCATCCAGCATGGGGATTGGGTTCTCCCTGCTGGTCCATGGGGTGCTCGATGGCGGGTCAGTTTCACCCTGGACCAGGTCCCCACCCATGTGGTCACAGTATACCGCGACCAGTTCGATCGCCTAGCATCAGACGAGGTATTACTTATGTTCCCATCGGTTCGAATTCTGTTTCCCTATACACACATTTAATTCACATATGTTACTGATGGTGTTCTCATTGTTTCCCAGTTTGTATGGATGCCCTACGGCCCGACGGATGAGATTATCGCTACGCTGCCCGATTACTGCCGACTAGGCATGGACATTTAGATGACACGAACGCAGCTCATTTGCTATGACGTGGTCGAGTGGCATTTACCCGATCGTGTCCTGTGCCAGTTCAGATGCCTTTAGGCCATCCCTGCTTACTCGGATGCAGAGCGGCGGTTGCATGCCATAGACTGGCGGGGACGGATGGACACAGACTGGACGTGGCTGTATGAGTTCCACACGACTGGCTGGGGGATGCAGAGAGATCGGTTGGTCGTCGCCCCTACTTCCCACGTGCCGATCGGATACCACGACCCATACATGTTGTGGTATCGTGGTGTTACTTGGTTGCTGCTGACGAATCCCAGTCAACGGGCGGCACCTAGATACCTTGGAGCGGGAGGGGTCGTCGAGGAGTTGGTAGACACAATCTCTTGCACTTTTACATTTCTAACTATAGTAGCCACTAGTACTCTAACTGTATGTTTTTGATTTTGCAGACATGGTGCGTAGCTGAGGATTACCATGAGGCGGATACATGGCTCCGAGATCACAGCCCACGCGATGCAGCATATGCGGCATTTGCCAGTATTCAGGATCGATGCTACCTGTCATTGCTGACAATGCATAGGGAGCACCGCCTTCCGCCGCATGCCCCGTCGACAGCCTCGCAGCCATCACCCGGTGCCCCATCCACAGCTGGCCCATGTGGATTCACACCCACCACTACGCATACAGTGGGCCTCCGGCTACAGTTCTCGTCTCCGGCCCCTGGCCCTTCATCCAGCATTCCCTCCCAGTCCTTTGGCCCTACCCGATTCTGCGATTTTCCAAACCTGACGCAGGGGGTGACGGATGATGAGGCTCCCCAGCAGCCGCCTTTTCCAGTTCGTGCTCGTGGCAGAGGACGTGGGCGTAGCAGAGGTAGAGCGTGTCGTGGTGTGGTGCCCGAGCAGTTTGCACCAGGTCCTAGCCAGACAGCCCCTCAGTCCCAGCTCACGCAGGCGTTCACTGAGGACCAGTTCGACATAGCACATTTGGTCTATGCCAGTACATCTCCGCTACCTGCTATTGCTATTGGACAGGAAGTCACTCATTCCGTAGCCACACCGGGTACCATAGAGCTCTATATGCACGTAGAGCAGTTGGACCAGCCGACTACGTCCCAGCCGCCGGATGCACATATACCTA
The DNA here is from genome assembly GCA_034768845.1 of Heliamphora exappendiculata. Taxonomy (NCBI): domain Eukaryota; kingdom Viridiplantae; phylum Streptophyta; class Magnoliopsida; order Ericales; family Sarraceniaceae; genus Heliamphora; species Heliamphora exappendiculata. Next base: position 6,203 of record JAOTRH010153979.1, on the reverse strand, counting down.
CTCACACGCATACAGCCCCAGCACACATCCCACCGCTAGTACAGGAGGCACCCTGGGTGTTCCAGCGTAGGAGCAATAGGCCTAGGGCACCTGCGCGTGGATGCAGGACTTAGTCTCCAGGCTTATATTACATGTCATCCTATGGTGGCCGGGATGTGGCCACCCATGTACACATGCTTACTTATATTTTTCATTTTATGTAGTATGTATCTTTTTGAAAATCCATGTGCTTATATGGTAACTTCAGAGTGTTGTAATTATTTGATGAAGAATGTAAAAATGGCTTGGCCTGAATTAAGTTTAACAAACAAATTGAATCAAATGGCGAGACTATTACATATTTGCTTAGTCAACTTCCTTTTAACTCTAAATATCAAAGTTTTTGTACGTAATTCTAGGTTTCTTACTGAAGAAAAGTGCAAAGAAGAATGATTGGAGTAGACGATGGTTTGTTTTAAATTATTTATGTTTGAAAGGTTAGTACTTGGTATTGTTAAATACTTATTTACCAATTATCAGAACTTATAACCTACTTGCATGATTCAGGATATGATGTAATGAAGACCGGCTCATTTAGAGGAAGAACTCAAGTGGATGGCCCAAGAAGTACGTGGATGCGTTGAAGCTGTTCTGAAAGGCCTTGCAGCCAATGTCCCAAAGATCAGTTTTACTTTATCGTGGATCAGGTAATTTCTGTACATACCACTAGGAAATTTCTTTTAGTTACTTTCAGATCAGTTTTACTTGTGATAATAAGATATTGTTTTTTAATGTTTAAGTAGGAAAATCATTATTTTTGAAATATTTTCTTATGTTCTCTTCTCGTGGCTTTTTATTTGACAGCCAACTGGTGAATGTGGTTGAATACAATTTTTCCAGATTGAAACTCAAATCAAATTAGCACCTTTTGCCCAAACTAAATCCATTAATTTGTCCGGATAGAATGTTTTAAACAATTAGTGCCAGTCAGGGATTTTCATATATTCTTCTAGTCAAATATTTGATCATTACATTGGAGTTGCATCGACGAATTTCAATATGTATGGTTGAGTTACTTTTATTGAAACTCATGTATTGAAGTTCTCCCTGTTTGTTAAAACAGAAAAGTAACAATTATTTGCTACAACAAAGCAATTGAGATGAGACTCAATTGTCTTCACCTAGACAAAGAAATTTGGTGTATAAAAGATAAATCTTGTGAGAAAAGGATCACATGTAAGTCTGAAAATCTATACATTTATATACAGAGAGATATAATGCTCCAAATACTACTTTTTTAAAGCAATTTCTCTCCCTTTTATGTTCATTCTCCTTTAACTAGTGAAGAACTTGTCAAAATTCAATTGTACTATCAAATATGAGTCTACCCTTAAATCAACTTAGCACTTCTAGAATAGACATAAGGAATATAAAGTAACTAGGAACAGATCCAGAATAAAACTTTTTGTTTGGCCCAACACAGGTGCTCTTCGGCATTCTTTACAGGATAGACTGAGAAAAAGTTTTGGACGTGGATATGTTTTAATACTTTTTCAGTTTGCTTTTCCTGTGTGGATGGAAACAATTCCTAATTAGAGGCACGTATTATTTGTTGATGTCATTTACCCAGGGATTTGACTGTATTATTTATGCACATATTATTTTGTTGACTGTATCAGGTGTTTTCGGTGTTTAACTAGGAATTTTTGGATAGCATGTCGCAGATGAGATGTACAATTATGAGCGTCTGCCGCAGTCGAGTTTTTTGAACCAACAGCCTTTACGTCGATGAGGAAACTGTAATTTATGTATTTAGTTCAATCGATGGATGTTTTGGAAAGAACACCCATGGAATGGATGTGATTTTTGGAACTGTGATTTATTATATATATGTGAGCTGAAGGAAATAGACAAAAAGTAAAAATGTCCCATGATATTAAATAGTTGATTAGGAGCTAGTCGAATCCGTTTAAGATTCATGTCGCTTATTTGCGTTTGCTTTAGTGGATACATATCGTATTACATACCTACTGTTTATCATGTTTGTATTAGAAGGCAATGGTTTCATGCAAATCTTTTATTGATTGTTTTAGTTGTTGAATGTTGGGATTGCTTTACATGTGATATTGAAACGGTTATACTGTGAGATAGTTGAAAAATAGAAGAAACTCTGCCGAAATTTTTAATGTTTGACACTTAAACAAATATATGAAATTACGAAAATGATGTGTGTGTATAAACTAGTTTGAATACCACCCATAAATTGATAAGTAAAAGAAGTTTCATTTCCTTTTAATTTTCTTTTTCCAACCAAATCCTAGATCCAAGAAGAAAAACATTAGTTTGTCAAACCTATAGCAAAGAATGAGATTCGAATCATGAAAGACATTACTTTCTCATTTCACCTTTTAAGTTGCTTATTTTTTATTTTTACTCAAATATTTTTACTTTTGATAATTGTATTTACTTTGTTTATTCATCTCTACGAGACAATTTAAAAAAGTAAAATTATTTTATTTTAATAAAAAATATATTAATTTTACAAAATATAGAATTCAATGGAATGTGGAAAACTTGAGAAACAGTATAAACTTAACTTAGTTAAAATATAAACTTGTCAATTGGAATTACCTTGGTCGTCAAAATAATAATTTCGTTTATTATTTAATATTTAAGCATAGGTAGTATTGATTAATTTGATTTGATTTTTTCTCATCTCGTGTAGGTTTCAATGTGGAAAAATAGTATACGAATGTGGATGAAAAGATTATGTTATATTTAAGTAAATTTGTTTGGATTTTAATCATGAGATCATTTTTTGTCAGTTGCTTCCCCTTTGACTCTCAAGATCAGAGTAATTAAAACACATTTTTAATTAAAAATTAATTTTAACAGAAAACGTGTTTATCGAACACGCTTTTAATAAAAAACAAAATTTATACTGAAAACGTGTTTACAAAACACATTTTCGTTAAAAATTAATTTTAACAGAAAACGTGTTTATCAAAAACGCATTTAATAAAAACTAAAGTTATACTGAAAATGTTGTTACGAAACACGTTTTCCTTAAAAATTAATTTTAACATAAAACGTGTTTATGTAACACGCTTTTAATAAAAAATAAAATTTATACTGAAAGTGTGTTTAATAAACACGCTTTCCTTAAAATTTAATTTTAACAGAAAACGCGTTTATGAAACACGCTTTTAATAAAAACTAAATTTGTACTGAAAACGTTCTTTCTAAACATGCTTTCCTTGAAAATTAATTTTAACATAAAACGTGTTTGTGAAACAGGCTTTTAGTAAAAAACCAAATTTATACTGAAATCGTGTTTACTAAACACGATTTAATTTTTACAAAGACACTTAAAAACTAAATTTATACTGAAAACGTGGTTAGAAAACACGCTTTCCGTGAAAATTGATTTTAACATAAAACGTGTTTATAAAACACGCTTTTAATAAAAAACTAAATTTATACTAAAATCGTGTTTATTAAACACACTTTCATTGAAAATTAATTTTAACAACGCTTAACTAAATTTATACTAAAAACGTAATTATCAAAAACGCTTTCCATGAAAATTAATATTAGCATAAAACGTGTTTGTTAAACACGCTTTTAATAAAAAATTAAATTTAAACAGAAAACGTGTTTACCAAACACGCTTTCCTTGAAAATTAATTTTAACAGAAAACGTGTTTATGAAACACGCTTTTAATAAAAACTAAATTTATACTTAAAATGTGTTTAACAAACACGCTTTTAGTAAAAAATTAAATTTATACTGAAAACATATTTAGCAAACACGCTTTATTTATTATTTTTTTTATCAGAAAAAAAAATTTATATTCCACTGCCCAAACAGAAAGGAGGGAAAATCAACAGAAGGGAGGGGACGCAAAAAGAAAAAACAAACTGCAACAAAAACATCCAGCAGCCACACCAGCAAGAGCACCAATTCAGCATCAGAAAGCAAATACTAGACTTCAACACCAAATAGGCAGCCAGCACCACATTAGCACTAAAGTGCTTAAAGCAATTCAAAACCACTTCTGCACCAAAAGCTACTCAGCACAATCCCAAAAAACAGTAGCAAAATTAGCAATTCAGCTCAAATAGTAAGGCTATCAAAACTAATTAAAGAGCCAAAAATCTACAAATCTAGCAAGCCAAGATTAAAAAACCAGCCCAAACTGTCAGTAATTGAGCAGCAAATACATGCACCCCGAACAGAGCTCACAATTAATCAGCAAATTTTTTTGGATCAAATTTTTCAAGTGTGAATATGTTCTTAATATGCCCAAAAGAGCAATAAACAACAAATCATAAGACACAGAAAAATAACTTTATAGTCAGCCACATTCTTTACAAATGTTCTTCCCCAAAAGATTCAACATCTCCTACAAATATTATCATTTTCCCAGCAAAATAACTCACCAAAAGCTTCAGAAACAAAATCAAAAAATGATTCAACAAAAGATTCACAAAATGATCCAACAAAAGATGCATAAAATGATTATACATTTCTATTCTCCATCACTATCATTTGAATTTAACATATATGTAAAACTTGGTTGTCCTCCTACCTTCCAAACACTATTATTCTATAGAACTGGTTGATTGATCATAAATGGATTTATGATAGTTTTTGCTCCATGCATACTTGGCTGAAATAAAAAGCTTCTTTCTTGTACCATATTTGTTTGTCCAAAATATTGTTGGGAAGGTGTGTATGGCCAAAAAAGAGACTCAATGTAACTTTGTCATTGAATACTGCCGCATCACCTGTTCCTACAAATTACATTAAAACTATATTAAAGAAATAACTTAACCTTACTTCTAATTTCATTAAATGAAAAGTAAAAAAAAAAAAACTTACATTTAAAATTAAACTTTCTTTTGTACCATCCACATGTCCAACCTCGTGTAACTCCTGCAAAATTTTAAGTAATCTAGGTTAGTAATAAATATAAGCCATAAGTAATGAATCAATGTAAATTATATCATTACAACCTTGGTCTTTGTCTTCATTTTTCCTTCTTTTTTCTTCTTAACAACTTTTTCAACGTTTTCCTATTTTCTTTTATACGGTGGTCTCCCTTTTTTACGAACAATCAATGGGTGTTGAAGGCATTGCACATGTTTTCTTAACAACTTTTTCAACATTTCCTTGTTTTCTTTTATACGGTGGTCTCCCTTTTTTACTAACAATCAATGGGTCAACTATGTTTGCAAGAGTATTGAAAACCTTATTGCTTCCATAACCAATTTCATGTTGCATTAACTCTTCTTTCAATTTTCGTACCCATGCCATCACTTTCTCATATTTATATTCAAACTCTTAAGCAAAATCAGCAACCTCATTGAAAGCATTGCACATGTTTTCATAGCGACATCCTGCAAGTTTGAAAGACGATTTGTCATAGTTGATCGGAACTTTAGTGTGGCTTCGTTTCACTGTTTTGCTCCATCTCTTTAATATGTATTTTTCAGGTATTAGAGAAATGCCCATTTTCATGAATACCATAATTTGATGTCTGCACAATATACCTTTAAACCCGAACAATTGACAATTACAATTAGTCTCGTTACTATATTCCTTAAACCAAACAGTAAAACTCACGCGTCGGCAACTTGCGCCAAAGGAAACATCCTCTTTTATTTTATTTATACATACACCATCGACCTCCCTACATGGAGACAAATAACAACAAAGCTTTCCAATGAACTCTTTTTGAAACTTCTTAAATTTTGTAAGTGTGTAAGTACTTTGGAATTGCTTTTCTAAGTGACACTCAGTTATGCATGGGATATATTAGTGCAAAGAGTTAAAATTTTCATTTTGTTCATTCTCTACTTTCTTTGCCAAAGCATTCTCATATTGTTCCACAAATTGTTTCAGTGTTGTCTTCGAATTTATGTATACATCAAAGAATGCATTCATGCTCACACTCCGTTGTGTGGCTGACACTCCCGCTCAAAATACATCTTTCACAAATGCTGGCACCCATCGATATCTCTCCTCGTTACAACCTTGGTCTTAATCAATGTAAATTAAATATGCCCCACACTTCTTCAAATTCTTCTTGTGTCAATGAATCATAAACAACATTTTTCATACAAGTTTTGATTGATTCATACTCTTGTTCATTCTAATCCCAGCTTTGTCATTTAATTCAAGTCTTCTCTTCACATGATCTTCTAGTACTCTGTGGCAC